>JAANSK020246998.1:0-13647 GCA_011763485.2 Isoetes engelmannii
TAAGCAAGACCACCCATATACAAGTACTAGATCAGCTTCCCTATACAAGTGTGAGGCGCTTGATTGCCTTATCATCAGCAGTATACTCCAAAACAGATTCATCTTATCATTTTTTGTACCATTTTGAAGCGCTAGGGCACCTCATCAGAATGAACACCGTCTGCAAGAGTATTATCATGTCATGTGATACTGTGTGGGGAGGAAATATGATCTGCAGAAATGAAATCTGCAAGATTTGAAGAAAGATCCCCGCAAAAAGTAACAGAGTTTTTCCTTGCAGCCTTTTTCATGGTAACCTTCTTCATGTTAACCTTCTACCATGGCTCCGTAACATAATGAACTACAACACTGTCAGACATACCATTCTCAGGGATATCGCTGGCAAGGGAGGTGACAACAGAAGATTGAACAATAGAAGGAGCAAGAGCTTCAACAGTAGGAAGAGCAGGACAAATAACAAGACCTAGTGCCAAAGAGCGGGCAATAGGTGGAGAATGCAGAAGAGTGGAAGGGCTCGACGACACTGCAGGATATTCAAACTACCTATACTTCACCTATACTTCATAACTAGTCAGACACTTCACTCTGATGATGTATCATTGGTACCTCAAAGGCACCTCTTTTGATATGAACACAACTTTTATAGTTAGTCCTCATATTGATGGTTGATTATAGTAGTCAAAACTTTGTGGGGAGAGTTAATGCCTCAGTGCAAACCTCAGAATCAGACTTGCAGTTCACAAGAAAAATGTGGAGATGAGAAAGCAAGCATCTCCATCCGAATACATAGTGGCACATGAGATTTAACATCAAGCTAATCAACAGTTCCAAGATACCATCATGTTTGACACCAAATTCCTAAATGTACGCATTATAGGAGCTGCAGAGATAAAGCAGTGGGTCATTTAAACATGGACGAAACTCTGCATTTCTTTAATGATAAAATAGTTAGTTAGTTAGTATTTTTAACGTCATACCCCATTTGGCAGCATCTTCTTTAGGCCATATGAGGGTTCATTTTCAGATACACACTACACATGATAAGACTTACACTCACCCACTTTATTCTCGGCACATAGTGCATGTTGGTAGGGTTTTTCCTTGTAGGGTGGAAGCTACTCATCTTGACATACGAATTATTTTTTAGCTCGACTTCAGGGTGTACTCAGTGAACTGCACGTCCTCCAGTGTGGCAACCACCTCAGAGGTACACACTTTGCAAGAGGATCTTTTCCTCTTCAACTTTGTATGCGTCAAGAAGATCTTGCAAAATGACGGAAGCAAAACCGCATAAGAAATGAGGTCTACCGTGAAGCTGCAGTAGTTATTATAGGTCATTGACCTTCCAATCCTTGGATTGACTATGTCTAGATGATATAAATAGTTTGTTTACTTATTTCATTTAGTTTTGGGCCTTTGTGCCTTCACTTTGAATTACTTGTATATTTTGTATACCGTGTCATGGCCACTTTCAATCTTCGTGTACATTCATTTTTTTTGTTCTATTTGGCAACTTTTTCCTTCTTAAAGATGATAGCTTGGTATTTGCCTTTCAAATTGTGACCTTCTGATTTGCCTCGTGATGTCCAAAGTATTTGCCACTTCCTACAACATAAGGAAGAGGACGCGGTCCTTCTATCATAATATATGTTGAACTAGAACATCCTACCTACTAAGATTATACTCACTAGTTGTGCAACTGGCATCTCAAGTTTCTCTATGGCTCATCCCACATGATATGATGCATTTTAAAGGTAGTATGAATCATAACTATGGTTATGATAATCACCCAGATATCATGTTCCACACACACATGGTCTCAATTTGCCAAGACTCTAATACCAAATGTAGGAGGCATGAGAAGAGAACAGAACAGAACAGAACAAAATGTATTTTATCATCCATGGAGACCAATTGGATTGTGGGACCTAAACAAGGAGAAATCAACAAGCGTATTACGGCCAAGATGAAAAAACCTTGCCCCGAAGGGTTTTTGAGGGAAAAACCTTGGCAGCAATCTGGTATATTGTACAGCAAGATGCGATCATGACCCAGAAGGGTAGAGCCGAGTCTGCTCGTCAATGACTTCCTGAAGATATGATCCAAGAGATCCCATTGAGATGATGCTCAACAGAAGATGCAACGGTTGGTTAGGCACTACCAGTTGAGGATACTGCGCCCTAATCTGTTTATACGAGGGGCAGGCTTGCAGAGCATGATGCTCGTCTTCAATGCCCCCTTGATAGTAGCACTGGCAAGTCCTGTCTGCGCATGCTTCCGTTGCCCACCGCCCCATTTCAATATGGAGGTGATGCCTACCTGTGCGAATGGAAGCTATCAACCTATGAGAACAAAACATTAAAGGAAGGACAAAACATAAGGTGTTATCTTTGTGAGTACATCATGGAATAATTTAAGAGCTAAATTTCGCAATTTGGCGATTTTTTAGCACCTTTTCAAAAAATGTTGGCTAAAGTAAATGGGAAAAATTGGGAAAAAAGTAATTATTTTAGCTTAATATTTTTCGCGCCCGCACCATCTTTCAAGCTCTTTAGCCAAATGCTAGAAAGTAAGAGAGTGAAAATTTGTAACATTTAGCTAATCCATAGAAAGTTTTGGAATGAGTTTCCGGCTAGTTTAGCTAAAGTGATTCTAGATAATAAGAAATATGTAATTTTTGTATTTATTTCCTAGCATCCATGGAATAATTTGAGGTCTAGACTTATCCGCTGGCATTTTGTTAGCATATCTTCACAAAGAAACTTAATAAATTAAATTGAAACATGGGAAAAATATAATAACTTCAGGTAAGCATTTTCTGTGCCCACACCATAGAAATTTTTGAAATGAATTTCGGGTTAGTTTAGCTAAATGCTAGAAAGTATGAGAGGGAAATTTTGAAGAGTTTAGCCAAACCTTAGAAAGTTTTGGGATTAGTTTTGAGAAAGTTTAGCTAAAGGCATTATGGCTACACAGAATTATGCGATTAGTAATTTATTCCCTGGAGTACATGCATGCTATATCTATTGTTTGTGCTTATAAAAAGAAAAATGCAACAATAGGTCTACAGTTTGTAGTAGGGTGCAATGTTGTGCTGCCATATGGCACCTTTTACACTGCAGAATAGAACCCGACTAACTCATTTTGCATTGCAGATCATTGCAGGTAGTCTTTAGGGTTCACCACATCAAAAGGAGGGTTCACCAGTTTTTCACACATTGTTTTCTGCAAATAAGTTAAAGAACACTCTATCGGGTTTACTGCAATAACTCTGCCGGATCTTGCAAATACCCTATAAAAACTTTACTAGACTTGAAAACGCTACATAAACTTTGCTGGATCTTCAAAAACACAACTAAAGTTGTCTGCTAGATCTACAATTACATTGTTCCCCTAATTCTTTTTTGTAGGGGAATGGAGTCCCAACCTCCATTCTCCATAACCCATGGAAATGATTATGTTTATGGACCATAGATAGAGAAAAAGATACACTAATTAGATTATGAAACCTCCCCATCCTCCTTTGCATGCCAAAGTAAAAAATAGTGATATTGGGTTGATGATAGTATGTGAACTATACACATGCTTGTCATTTTCCTGGTCAATATTTTTGGTATTTCCTTGGATTGTTTAAAGTTGATCTATAGATTTAAGACTTAGATGGATCCTTCTTTCTCGACATAGATTAAGCAACCTTCCAACAAACTTTTATTTAGCGCATAATAAACTATATGATAACCCAATGTTGACCCAATCCAATTTGTCGGAAAGTGTGCAGAATATAAATCACTAAGATAAAGTGTTTATACCAGACAAAAACAGTAGTTTAAGAAAGAGAAGCGAGTAAAGTTTGCAAAGAGAGAGATTCTAAGCTCATGGGGAAAGGAAAACTAAGTAATAATGTTTAGGATGACATGTTTGTACATGTTCTATGCTACAAGAAATAAAAAGAGACAAAACAAACATCCAAATGCTTGCTTTGTGCATATTAAGTAGGTTGTAGATACAAGATATTGTTTTAATGTCAACGTAGACTAAGCTCCCTATGGGACCAAGAGAATTTATATATGTGTAGACTATGGAGCATTGCGCGGCATGGATACTTTGACAAAGTTCTATGATACGATGATTACACCCTAGCACCAAATGAAGCATCCATTAAAGCAACTGATTGGTTGGTTAGCAGTAGGAGGGGGTCCAAAAAAATGATATGCCAACATCGGATGTCAACAATTCGAGGGAGACACGACAACAAAGCACACAAGGAGGAGGATTTAAGTTCTCATATGTCATAGTTCTATGCACAAGTAGTAAGAAAGACAAATGCTTTATTGGACACACATCATAAGTAGAGATTATATCTGGTCTATGGGACACACATAAAGTACTATTTATCTATCCTGCCCCATTCATCTTACAATGAGATGAAATAGGAGTTAAATTGTAAGATATGAATAGTTTGCATTGAGAATGTAGGATGGAGGTAGATGGATGGACATGGTCTAAAGAAATAACCACACGTAAATGACACACGGTTGTTCAAGGGAATAACAACAATACAATTAGTATATTAAGGCACTTTTTCATGGTAGCCGACTGGGCTTCAAATTTTGAGATTTAAGTTCAAGCCGAAGGGTTCTCCTTCAATTCTTCTTTGCAAGATGGCAAGGTCCGACTCTAAAGCCGACTTCAGATTTCCATAATCGAAGTTGATTTTTGGAAAGTCCAGGTTGCTACTTTGATTTTGTCTTTAGTGGATGTATTTGTTCAAGTCAGAACACTTCCATGGGAACGTGCCCTTATCATAATATAATTCCATTTTTTTCCCTAAGCTTTAAAAATACCTAGAACCAACTTTGCACGAAGGAATACGTAATGCAAAATAAAATATATACAAAGAAGAAGACGAAGAAGAAAGAAGAGGAAGAAGAAGTAATTTTTCCGTGATGCCCACATGATGCCCCTTAATAACCGTTAAGATGATGTACTAGACCAACTTGGCTACACCAAATTGGATGAAAGATAAGATAAGATAAAGATTTTAACGTCATGCCTATAGAGAGAATTTATATAAGTATTAGTAAACTATGGAGCATCGTGTGGCATGGATACTTTGACAATGTGATTACACCCTAGACAACAAATGAAGCATCCACCGAAGCAACTTGTTAACTACAAATAGGAAGGGGTCCGAGAAAATGATATGCCGACAACAAATGTCAACAACAAGAGGGACGCAAAGCACACGACATATACCATAGTTTTAAATAAGAATAAAGAAAAGGACTGGCTTATTCAACACACATAAATAGTGAAGAATATAACTGGTGTAATGGTAACACATTAGTCTTAAAGCAAACATATATCTAGAGCTCAAAACAAATATATATCTTGAGCTAAGGCCACTCAGAGTTGCATCCCAATAAAGTAAGGAAGGACCCAACAAAGCAATCTTGGTGCAGTATGTTCGTCATATGGCTAATGGGGTGCTGCCTATATGGCATGACGTAAAAATTCCTCTTTTGCCTCTTCCTCTATGGTCTCGCTCGATCCACCTTACAAGGAGTTAAGTTGTGGGATAAAAATTGTTTGCATTGAGAATGTAGAATGGTGCATCGCGATAGTGGCCTAGTAGTAAGGTCTTGGGTTGGGGCGACACGAACTAGAGTTCAAAACACACTGGCCACCGTCGGGTAGAAGACGTGGCCATGCATGTGCAAGTCCCACAACTTTACCGTCAAAAGAAGAGGAGAAGAAGAAGGGGGTAGTATGGAGGTGTATGAATGGACCCATATGGTATAATGAGACGACTACACGCAAATGGCACCCGATTCACCTTACAAGGAAATTAAATAGGAAGGAAGTATATTTTAACAAAACAGCTATAAATGGCACAGGATTCACCTTACCCCCCTTTTACCCTATATTCTGATCTATTTTTATTGCATCTTTGGATTCTTTACCAGCAATCAAACACCAGAATTGCACCCACCGTGACATTCACGTTTCAAGAATGACCTTGTTGGCATTCTTATGGCCAACAGTGCCTCCGCCTAACGGCGTCGGCATTGTTTGCACGTAAGAATGCCAACAAACATGTCATTCTTGTATACGAAAATACTTTGCATTGAGAATGCAGAATGAAGGTAAACAGTTACAAGGTTGTTGAAGGAAATAGTAATAGAGTTATTATATTAGTATTATTATTTTATATTTTCTTTTTTCCAGCTATAAAGATACCTAGGAACCAAATGTGCATGAAGGAACAGGTTTGGGACGGAAGGCAGAATAAAAAAATAAATAAAGTTTTTACAAGGGCAACCCGACGTGGAGAGGGTCCCTAATAACCGTTAGGCTGACGTGTCATGCGGATTTGGCGACACCAGATTGGAAGAAAGCGAAGTGCGTTAGAATCTTGTTTTATGCTAAAACGCTGCGATTTTCTTTTTACATTTCCGACGGGGTAAAAATAGGGGATTGGTCGAAAATTTACTTCGGGCAGATTTTGATCTTCAAGAAAATAGGAAAAGGCTCTGCAGGCAGCTGAAGCAGCACAGAGGCCTTTCCTGGAAGGCCGAGGGGTCCCCAGATCTTAGTTTCTTGCCGGATCTCTTCTGATCCGAGCTTTGGCCTAGAGGGCGGAACTTTTCCTATCTCGGACGGCTCGTTCCTAAATTCTTTGGAGTGCTCTCCTGCGAAAAATCCTTAAATTTTGAGAATCTTTGCCCCTTCTCTCCGGAATGCTTACTTTTCATTCTCCAGGAGTACTCGTAGATCGATTTTGGTTTGTGGGTAGTTTGTCAATCCTCTGGAACTTAGTGTGGAGAACGAAGAAAACAGAACAGATTTAGCCTTGCTTCTTTACTCTTGTGGCAGGGCATCTCCATTTTTGGGACAATAACTTCAGAAGCTTTTGCATTTTGCTAGCTATGTACAGAAGCCCAGCAGGGCCTAAATTTAGACCGATTCTACATTTGTTTCGGACATTTTTCTTATATTTCTAGCTTGAACTGTGAAATGACGATTGGTTTTCATTCTGTTGCCTCAAACACGGGAAACATTTGTCTAGGATTAGAGATACATTGGGGCGCAATTGTGTTCCAACAATAATGTTCTAGAGTAGGATTTTTCACGTCAGAAATCAATGCTCAAAGGGGAGTTGGCTATAGATGAAGTAAATAATGATCACTGGCAAGAGACAGAGATGAAGACGCTCACAACGCAGATTAAGGCTACAAACTTTAGATTTCCAATGCTTCCAAGGTCTCGGACTCATGTTTGGCTTATTCGTGCCAGCACTAGCATACTTCTTTGGACATGTGTTATCCAGCTTACTACGATAGGGGAGCTATGGCGTCCTTCCCTTCTTAGACATGGGCTACTTTGTGCTAATCAAGTTCAGAGCACTCATTTGGAGCCAGTGTTCATCCCTCCAAGTAAGCAGTCCTCCTCTTCCTTTTATCCTACAGAGGGTGGTTGGTTTCATAGCTACTATTCCATAAGCATCTACTGATTAAATGACTCGTATGGTTATTTCTTGTAGGGACATACAGGAATAATGGTTATCTCCTTGTCTCTTGTAATGGGGGCTTGAATCAAATGCGTGCCGCTGTAAGTATTTTTGTAGTTAACAGATTAACAAAAGAAGGATAAAGTTGCTTAACTCAAAAATTCTAATAATTTTTTCACAGATTTGTGATATGGTGACTGTTGCAAAGTATTTGAATGTTACTCTGATTGTCCCAGAGCTTGATAAGGCCTCCTTCTGGGCCGATCCTAGGTATGCCAATTTTACTGAGCTTAATATGATGTATTGGTTCAGGATAGTATGTCATATTCTTTTACCTTTATTTGCAGTGATTTTGGCGATATATTTGAAGTAAATCATTTTATATCATCTCTTAGTAATGAAGTGAGGATAATTAAGAAACTTCCGGCAAAGTATTTACCAAAGTTAGAAAGCGGAGAAATAATGAGTATACCACCAATCAGCTGGTCGAATGAATCATACTACCTTCAGCAGGTGAATACCTTCATCCCTTATATAGCGAAGGTATTATGGGATAGTTAAATAATCCTGCTGCTTTTCTTCACATAGATATTGCCACTCATTCGGAGGCATAAGGTTTTGCATTTAAATCGGACTGATGCTCGTCTGGCAAACAATGATCTTCCTGTTGAGCTGCAAAAATTACGTTGTCAAGTGAATTACCATGCCCTTAAGTTTGCACCACACATACAGAGGCTTGGGGAGAAGCTTATTAATATTCTAAGATCAAGGGGTCCATTTCTTGTTCTTCACCTGCGCTATGAGATGGACATGCTAGCATTTTCTGGATGTACTCATGGCTGCACTGACTCAGAGGATGAGGAACTTACCAGGATGAGGTTGGACAAATATGTTCTAGTTTAATTATGTGGTTTCTGGTCAATATCCCCTCTATTTACTAAAGAAACGTGTTTCAGATATGCCTATCCTTGGTGGAAAGAGAAAGTCATTAATTCTGAGCAGAAAAGGAAGGATGGTCTCTGTCCCCTTACACCAGAGGAGACAACTTTGGTTTTGAAGGCGCTTGGTTATGATAGCAATACGCAGATATATATTGCTGCTGGCGAAATATATGGGAATGGGAGGAGAATGACAGAGCTTCAAAAGGCCTTTCCCAAAATTGTTAGTGATCTTGTTGCCTTCTCTTAGCCATTGATTATTTACATTTATGAAGTTAGGTTAGAGTGCATAAGGTATCGATTGACATCAAGGGAAATATGTCAGGTCCGCAAGGAGATGCTCTTAAGTAAACAGGAACTAGATCCCCTGCGTAACCGCTCATCACAAATGGCTGCACTGGATTATGTTGTTTCTATAGCTAGTAACGTGTTTGTTCCCACTTATGATGGTAACATGGCTAAGGTGGTGGAAGGACACCGCAGGTATGTGGCAAATTACTTGGATTTGGAAAGAGAGCTTGCAAATTCAGAATATCAATTTGACCAGGAACACTTTTGCAGGTATTTGGGGTTTCGGAAGACAATTCAGCTAGACCGGAAGAACCTAATCCAGTTACTAGATCTGTATGCAGGTGGTGCTATATCATGGGAAGAGTTTTCTGTCTCTGTGAAACAGATGCACAAGGGTCGAATGGGGTTACCTATAAAGCGCCTAAAAATTGCTGATAAGCCCAAGGAAGAAGACTACTTCTATGCAAATCCACAAGAATGCCTTTGCAAAAATAGATCATCAATAGACCATTCTTTAAACGAGCAACTTGTCAGAATTCTGGACACATGATTAAGCATCCTTGATGTCTTATCGCATCCCTAGGCAGGCTATTACAGGATATCTACCTTCATGCTGCATGAAGTAAATATGATGAACGAGCTGAGGAACATTCTCAGGTGCTCCAAAAAAGAGATTAACTGTACA
This sequence comes from Isoetes engelmannii, assembly GCA_011763485.2. Classification (NCBI taxonomy): domain Eukaryota; kingdom Viridiplantae; phylum Streptophyta; class Lycopodiopsida; order Isoetales; family Isoetaceae; genus Isoetes; species Isoetes engelmannii. The sequence goes on from JAANSK020246998.1 coordinate 9,425, forward strand.
GATGAAATGTTGCATATTCAACAATGACAATAAAAGATGGCATTTGCCATTGATACTAAGATGACCAAGATGACCTAGAATGCAAATTCAGGCTGTGACAACCTGCTTGGCAGGTATGTGATGGTTGATGCCACTTATTGTGTGCGCATGGCGAAAGATGCCAGAGGTGGTTTATCATCTCGAAGATTGAATACAAAAATCTTACAATTAGCATTGAGTTACGTGGGGTGATCTCAAATTAAGTGAAATTGCAAGGATTTGAGCATATGGGCCGGTTTGGAATTAAGTGAAAATTGGAAGGATGTGATGAATATTTTGATGTTACAGGTTGAACCAACTGAGGCATGAAAGAAAATGATAAAAAGGACACGGGAGGGACCATGTTGATCAGAAGAAGAATGATGGTACATAGGAATTGAATTGAATTGAGAAAAGGATTGGAAGGGGTTTGGTAAGGTGCTGAAAGGGCGGGCAGCATGTTATGAAGGCTTTGGGACCCAGATAAGGAGTGGGAAGCACGTGGAGAGCCACGGGTTCCTCTTGTTCAGGCCCTCCTAGATTATACCAAACATAAAGGCACAGACCAACCTAACAATTTTCTGGAATTTTCTGCTCATAGATTCCGCGCGTCGGCCAGCTTTCCAGGCCAGAATTTAGCCCAAGGGGCCTTTCCCATATACATAAAGGCATAGACCAACCTAACAATTTTCTGGAATTTTCTGCTCATAGATTTTGGCTGGGCCATCATTTTTATCCAGACCCCCTCTCCTTTACTCATTGCCTTGTTTTGCCTTGTATCATTATTTTAACGTTCTCCTTGTACTGCCCCGGTTCATGCTCTCGAAGTTTTTGACTTTTTGTCTTGTCTTGATTTCGTTTGCTTGTCGTGTCTCTTTCTTAAGATGTGGCCACATGGATCAGTTCTCTGATTTTTTTTCCTTCCTTTGAAAGTGATTGCCTGGTTTCAGCATTTTTAACGTAGAGATGTCTCTATTTTGCAAGTTGTTAGAAACATTAGGTCTGGTCAACAATTTTGTACCCAAATGTCGCCCTTGATTTTTTGCCTGAATTTTGCCCTAATTAGATACACGAGGATTGCCATTTTCTTGCAAGTCATAAAAGGTGGTTATAAACTATCAACTTCACAAGTCGCAAGCACACCCAAACCCTAGGTGTAAAAGATTGCCGTGTGCAAGCCTTGGCAGCCCCCTTGGCTGCCTTCACACCTAACATTCCTTGACGTCTCAAGGGCGCTTTACATGCATCATCAAGAAGCACGATGTCATGAAAAACATACCCTGATGACACATATTATGCCCAACTGCACAGGGCAAAACAAGGCACTATCAGAGGCGCTGATGCATGTGAACCGTCCCTTAACATTACTCGAGGGTATCAATACTCAATGGTGGCATCGCCTACAGCTTAACCACGAGGTACCCTCCTAACAACGAGGTAACCTCTTCCACCCTCCTAACAACGAGGTAACCTCTTCCACCTATGAATCCTGTATGGTTATGTTATAGCCAACTTAAATCTCGCTAGGTCTCCAAAACTTCATTTCCCCCCCCTCCCCCCCCCCGGTGGTTTTAACACAACACCGTGCAAAGTTACCACATCACGCCTCATTTACAATGCTCTCTCCACCCACCTCAAACACATAACCAACAAATTTATTATGATTTTTTCTTTTTTAATCAAGCATAAGGTTCTTGCCTTCTGGCACATGCTTACATGGAAATTTCGTCGTATTAATCCTTTAAACTGCGTTCTCTTTATCATATCCCTACATGAAACAAGAAAAGAATGTTAGAGACCCCTATCAAATTTAGTAAAATGGCTTGTTGTGTACAATATGGCTATCATCATCTCAATGAAATGGAAAAGTATGCTATACAGCAGGATCACATTAAATCAATACAAAATTTCCCATGATTCTCTCCATTTTCTTAAGCAGCCACATCAGCCACAATCTAAATGTGTCATAATAAGTATCATATATTAAGGATTTGCAGAGATGTACTTAAATGCGGTCTCAAACACCATTAATATGTGTGAAGCAACTGTTCTAAATGCACTTTTCCTACAATTTTGCGTATTATGTGCACATTTCCTCTTTGCAAATAACTATAATATCTTGAGGAACTAGACAAAATTTACATTTCCTCTTTGCAAATAACTATATATCTCTTGAGGAACTAGACAAAATTGTAATTGTTGCTCAAACGAGCAAAGTGTGACAACACATAAGCAATGGAATTAATGTATGTGGACCCTAGATATTAAGAATTGCACAAGATATTGATGCACATATATTTTCACAGTGAAACAACAGAGGACAAAAAAATGTGGAGTGCATTCTACATTAATTTCCAACCTGGTCCATATATTTTGGTGGGCCTAATTTTAGCGTGTTAAAGGTTACAGCAAATTGGGTAATAAATACATCTATCGCTCCCCTCTAAGCTTCATTGAATTGGATTGAAGGTCATGAGTTTATCCAATATATGAATAGCGCAGTAAGCCTATTATTGTACAAGATTAAAAGACCTTCGCCTCGAAGGGCTTTCAAAGGAAAACACCTTGACAGATAAGCTTACCGTGGAACACGTAAAGAATATGACATCAATGTGTTGGAGCAGTGCATAAATGGATGCATTGGTAAAGAACCTGCATCATATGAGACGCACATAAGCTTACCGTGGAACACGTAAAGAATATGACATCAATGTGTTGGAGCCGTGCATAAATGCATGCATTGATAAAGAACCTCCATCATATGGGATGCAAATCCTACTGCAAGCGTCTACAAAAGCACATGTAGTGGCTAATTAGGTGTAATCAAACCAACATATGTTCCTCTGGTATAAATTCAAGACAAATTTGAAGAGTATGGTGCTCATCTTCAATCACTCCCATTTGACAACATCGATAGACCCATTCTCATATGGCTCATGGCCCCATTGGCATGTTTCAAAGTAATGTGCATTCAAGAATTGCTTGACCTCATCGTAGTTTATTGTGGGTACTCTGCTAATCTCTCTGTAGGTATACAAATATTTAATGGCCTTAATATTAGTACATACCTCAATATTGAATGGCACATGAAGTACAATGTAAGTCATGGATTATATCACAATTCAAATTATCTAAGATTTATTTCAACTTTTTGGTCATCATACCTTCATCGATACAATAGATATCTGTCAACAACTATCGTCTCATCTAAATATTCACTTAGATAATGCTTCATACACTTACATTCGGCACTGAGCATTTTGATATCCAATACTACATAACGAGTGGCCATCTCATATAACTTAGGGTATGCACATTTAGCACAAATGATTTGATCAATTTCAGTTGTGAAAGGGTTTGCCCTCCTTGCGTGCCTTAGACCCTGCTTACTTCAACCCGGCCCTATATTGCTGAATCCAGCCTCTTTCCTCCAATCCGCCCCCTTCTTGCTTCCATCTGTCACCGCCTGTCTAATTCGACTTAGTCCGACCCAAACCGACCCTATCACCTCCGACAAGCTCGCTCCTCCCCTGCCCGCAGTTAGATGTTGCGCTCCCAGACAATTTTGGTGTAACAACCTTTAGAATCGAGCGCACTAATCCGCCTCTCCCTCGGAGTCCCAGAACCCCCCCCCCCCCCAGTGCAAGAGCCTCTGGCTCTTCTGGAAGGCTAACAGGAATTGGCAACAAGGGATAGAGAAAGAATTATCTCTAGCTTGTGGGAATACTCTGGTATTCCTCAGAGGCAGATGGCGTTTTCATCTTCGGACTCCACTTCATGAACCTCGGGGTTCGGATCCGGTAAATCATGATCATCCTCTGAATGTGAAGACTCCCTCTCAGCTCGTTCTACATTCTGAACATTGGGAGCCAGTTCAACGTACTCTGCAGCATGCTCAGTGTTGCCCGTTCTAGGCATCTGTGGTTCTGAGCTGCTTGCTACTGCTTCACCACCTTCCACTCTCACACCAACTTCTTGGTTTTCATCAGGCAAGTTCTGTAAGGCACATATCCTGGACTTGATAAAGGCAACACAATCAACATCGTACTCCACCGCAACACAGTTACGGCCCTTCTTCAGTGCACAAGCAATAGTAGTGCCAGAGCCCGAGAAGGCATCTACAACCCAGTCTCCTGGCTGTGAGAACATTTCCAGGAGTGTGTTAATCAGACGCTGGGGCTTCTGGTAAGGACTGACAACGCGGC
>JAANSK020247009.1:0-13646 GCA_011763485.2 Isoetes engelmannii
TTGCTTATATGGGTGTGTCCCCTTCAAGTGTCATGGATTCTGAGAAATGGAAGAAAAAAGCTAGAAAGAAAAGCCTTACCAATGAAGAAGTTATTCAAAGCACTCCTACTAATGTTAACTACAATGGCCCAGCCAAGAATACCAGAAGACTCTCTGAACAAAAACATCTCATTATGAAGGTAATCTCTTGGAATCTTAGAGGTATCAAAGGCCCAATTAAGAGAAGGAGATTTGTTGCTAGCATAAGATAGTACAAGGCTGATCTTATTCTTTTACAAGAACATCATCTTCCCTCCTTCGAAGCTTGTAATCTTGCCACATGGATCAAAAATGGTGCTAGCTCTTCAATCATCCAAGCCAATGGCACTAAGGGTGGTTTGGCTATTATTTGGTTCAACCTTAATGTTGTTGAGACCTTTAACAGTCCAAATAATAGGTGGCAGTTCATAGTCTTTGAACATGCTAACCACAAAGTTGGAGTTATCAATATATATGCCTATACTAAGCCTAACGAGAGGAAAGGTTTGTGGGACAATATTAATAAGGTTATCTCTCAAAAATCCCAAATTGACTGGGTCATGGCAGGGGACTTTAACAATACCCCTCAATAGGACATGAAATTGGGTAACAAAATTAATATGTCTCATGCTGAAAGAACTTCTTGGAATTGCCTATTGAGCCAAAACATGTTCTATTATGTTCCCTCCTCTAACGTCAAATACTCCTGGTCAAATAAAAGAAAGGGAGAGGACAGGACCTTTTGTAACTTGGACAGGGTCTACATTGCCAATTCTGCCTCTGAGCTTCTGGACAATTGCATAGTTACTGGAGATGAAGGAGCTACCTTATCTGACCATCATCCTATCATTGTTGAATTCAAAAAGTTGACTCTGTATAGAATTCAAGTTAAGACGACCTTCAAGTTTAACTCTTCTCTCTTGTCTAATATTAATTTCTGTAAGGATTTCAGAGATTTCTATTCTAAGCAGCCTGGCATTCCTAATCATCAATCTATGGCTGCATTCTACTCCAAACTAAAAAAGGCTAAAAGTTGGATTAAAGCTTGGAGCTTAAATGCTAAGAAACTGAGAGACCAAGTCAGACAGGAGCTTTTTGAACAAATTAGAACAATGAGACAGTTGCTTACAGATGATCCCAGTAATGTCTGTTACCATGAAGAGGAAGCTAATCTCGAAATCCAAATTAGGAACCTGGAAAAATATTCTGCCAGAGGGCTTGCTCTTAGAGCTAAGATCACTTATGCTAAGGAATTAGATAATCCCTCCTCAGCCTTCTTTTATAGAAAAGCTAAACAGAGGTTCCTAAATAATGCTATCACCCAGGTGGAAAACAGTCATGGAAACATTATTACAGATGATGATACAGTGAGAGACTATTCCTTCCAAAACTATAGGACCCTCTTCTCAGAAGATAAGGACAAGGGGGGTATGTTTGATGCTATCTTAGATAATTACATTGCTGGTAATGAGGCTCTTCATTGGAACAAGCTCTCTAAACAGAATTGTCTCTTGCTCAAGCTTGATTTCAAGAGAGCATACGACTCAATCGATTGGAATTTCCTAGAACATGCTATGGATTGCATTGGGATCCACCCTAAGCTTATTCACAAAATCATGGGTTTAAATGCCAATGCTTTCTCTGCTATTACCATTAATGGCAGCCCTATAGAATTTTTTCCCATCCATAAAGGTGTCAGACAGGGGTGTCCTCTTGCACAATACTTGTTTCTCACAGTTGCTGAGATTCTCACCAGATTAGTTGTTTGTCTTCAATCTGAAAATCTTATCACTGGTCTTCAAATGCTTGGTAGTTGCAAGCAACTGACTGTATTACAGTACGCAGATGATATCTTCATCATGCTCAAAGCTGAGAATAGGATCCTGGATAATTTCTTTGATTGTATTGAGTTGTTTGGGAAGGCCTCAGGTGTAATTCTCAATATTGACAAGTGCTCCATTCTTTGGGACGAACCTGATCATACCGTGAACACTAGAGGAATCAAGGTTGTCTTACCAAGTGAATGTATCACTTTACTTGGTCTGCCTATTTCATGCAATACCAATGTTAAAGGTGCCTCGGATGGGATTGTTAACAGGATAAGGAGGAAAGTTAGTGGTATCAGTAAATACTTGTCTAGAGCTGGTAGGGTGATTGTGGCAAACTCTATTCTTGCTAGTACTCACATCTACTTCTCGTCTGTTCTTATTGCTGATAAGAAATCCTATGGTTTAATTGAGAAGTGTGTTAGAGACTTCATATGGGGAGGATTGCACTGCTTACAATGGAAGGAATTAACTCATGATAAAGAGTTTGGTGGTCTTGGTTGTAAATCTCTATTTAAGCAGGCTCAAGCGCTGGGAGCAAAGTTCATCTGGAAAGTTATTCAAGGGTATAATTCCCCTGCCATGGACTTCATTAAGTACTGGCTTCAAAACTCTAAACCTTTTGGTAAATTCAACTGCAAGCATTATGCTCCAGATTCTTACTTCTACCCATTCAAGCCTGGCTGTAACACCTCTAATCTTATGAGAAACATTCTCACTGCCTGGAACACTGTTGCAGAAGTATATGACCATGCTCCTCTGTCAGAGGAATGTGGTAATTTCTCCCTCTTCTGGTCTCCTATTTTTGCGAAAAATGGCTACTATACTCTAGCTGAGGAGCATCCTAGAATTTATAGCAAATGGGAGAATGCTGGTGTGTCTATTGTTGCTGACCTTTGGCATAAACACAGTTGGAGATCCTGGGATGACATAAGAAGGCTGGGTTTAAATTCTTCTCTTGACAAGTTAGTGTACAAGCATTTGACATCTAAGCTCAGTCAAATTAGCATCTGCTCTATCAATGATGATCTGAACTAGACTTTAGATAATAAGAGGCATTACAAGGTTGCCAAGATTTACAGGAAGATTTGTGATCCCAAATTTGACAGAATCCCTCTTAGGTGGAACATGGTTAGTAATGTTTTCATTAAAGTGCTTAGAAATTGTTGGAATACCTACTGCCAACCGAAAATTCAACTGCTGAACTGGCTAACCTTACACAAGGCCATTCCCTCTAAATGCTACATCAAAAAGAGACTTTTCAATGATAGAAATGATTTCAGTATTACCTGTGACATGTGTAGGGAGATACCAGAAACAATTGATCATATTTTCTCTTGTACAAGGTTGATTCCATTCTGGAGTTGGCTTCACAATTGGACCAATGCTGCTGGTTACAAAGTTGACTTCCAGAATTCCATCCCTAGGTTCTTAGGAGGCAGCAATATCTTTGTTAACTCTCTCAACAAATTGCTATTTGGTGTATTTGGAAATTCAGAAATGCTATCTCCATTGGTAAAAGGAATTTGGGAATATCGAGTTTAAGATTGTTGTTCTTGATGGAGTTGACTTCTGCTGCTACGTCTCATAAATCCAGGAAAAAGGATAACTTTGACAAAAAGTGGCTAGCTTTTGGCCAATTTATTGGCTACTCTGCTTTTACAAAGTTAACAATGCAAATTTCTCCTCTAATGATTTTCTGGAATACAGATTTGCTGAATATATTGACAGGCGTGCTCATTGGCCACCCTGAAATTGAGGAGCTTTCTGTTCAGGATGCTTGGAACAGGCTGAATGGTATGGGGTTGAATATGCCTCCTAGGAATCTTACTGCTATCTCTGCTAGGTTTAAGAGTGTCCTGCTAGATGGTTACCAAGCATGGTGCTTGAATGTTTTGCTCTTCTCTTTCAGTACATTTATGTCTGCAGATCAATTCCTGGCCTTCAGTATCACTTGGGAAGTTTTGTGGCAGAGGGATTAAGTGCAATGGCAGAAGTTAACTTTTCCTTCCTCTGGGTTGTTCTCACTCTTCACTCATGGTCTGATATCCCATGGAAAGAATTGCCTTCTCTTATCGAACTTGACAATGACAACATGCTTCAAGATTGTATCTGGTTCCAAGAAGAGGAGTTCTGATCGAATGATTGAGTTGTTGAAGCTGAACTATGTGATACATTCAGGAATTTTGTTTGGCAGTTTTATCTACTGTACAATTTTGAGAGGTAATGGCCCTCTAGCTCCTTTTTACGAACAGAGCCCTATCCATCAATTTTTGGCAGTTATAATATACATGACTCTTCTTGAAGATACAGCCTATATTCGAAGATCAAAAGTGAAATCGATGAGGTTCATCGAGACTTGTATTGTACAGCCTGTCTTCTATTTCTTCAGCGGGTTCCTTACTAGCAGTTACTCTTCAGTTTCAGTTGCAGTATTTAAGGGGCTGAGCCCAACATTGTACAAAGTTAGTTACTATGTTTGCAGTTGTTCTTGGCTTCAGTTGGAATGGTTGTTGGTTCCCTCCACAACCTTAATTGTGCTTCCTTATTACATTCTTTATTGAGTAATTAAAAAGTCCCTTTTCATCAAAAAAAAAAAAAAAAAAAAAAATTATTACAATAAAGACCTACCAACCACGTCCCCATCCACCATAGCCTCCTCGACCATATCTACCACCATAGCCACCTCGACCACCATAACCATCATATCCTCCTCGACCATATCCACCGAAGCCTCGAACATGTCCACCATATTGGTCACCTTCAAACATTGCAGCAAGTTCAGTCTCGTATTCGTGATATCCACCACGAGATCCACCATATCCATGACCTCTTCTCCCATATCCACCATTAAGTCCCCCATATCCATAGCCTCTTCTACCATATCCACCTTTTAAGTCCACCATATCCATAGCCTCGTCTACCATATCCACCATGACCTCTATATGGACCATATCCAGTGCCACCTCCATACTGATCTTCTTCAAAAGGCATTGGCACAAACTGTGCAGCTGTTTCTACTATTGTCATAAATGCTACCATCAAAATCAAACCTAATGCGGGGGCCTTCATGGTGCTGGCTGATGAAATGCAGAGTGGAGCCTCTCCTTTTGTAGTAAGAATGCCCTGCCACGTGTGTTGCTCATGGCATGTTGCTGCTTACTGCATGCAGATCCCGTCTCTGCCTGATCCGGTCTTGTCCGTTTGAATATCCCACAGGCATTGACGGTGAAAAGGGTACCAGAACCAGCTATATTAGTGAGGTATGTTGGAAGCATTAATTATCTTTGCGCTTGGGGCAATGACGCAGTTAGTGAGGTTTATCCGAGACGCGTCAATTGCTGGTTGAAAACTATTTCCAAACCCCTTCCTCGGCTTCCTCACGGGAGCCAGGAAAATTTCTGGAAGGCTGGCCTCTGGCTCCGGCCTACAAATTAATTTCAATCAGGATTATCAGTTTAGCAGATTGCAAGCTCCGTCTGTTTAGGTAAACTAAACTGTTGAATAGTTTATTTAAATAAGCCTTTCATTCATCATATACTCTTCGTTTATTTAGCTAAGCTGCTGAGTAGTTTATATGTATAAGCCTTTCACTCATCATGTGAAATATTGCCTCTTTAATGGGTATTTACCATACTTCTTGCTTTCTTCTCGATTATTTGCCTCTGGCTCTGGCCTGCAAATTCATCTCAACTAGGAGTATCAGTTTCGGAGATTGCAAGCTCTTTCTAGGTAAGCTGCTGAGTTGTGTAAATAAGCCTTTCATTCATCATGTTAGGCATGTAGAAATATTGCTCGACCAAGCAAGATTGGATGCTTAAATATTGCCTTTTGAATAGGCTCGACCAAGCAAAATTGGCTGTGATTGTTTTCTGGTCTTTATTTAGTGAGCTCCTAGATACCACTCCTTAGTTCTTGTTTGTTATCTCAGTTCATTATTGATAGTGATTTTTCTGACCTTTGTCATGGTCTCAGAGCCATCTATGATGGTGATTTTAGTGAGAAGAGCAATTTGCTCGGATGTATCTCTCCGGCTGTTTAGTAATTTGGGCAAGAGCTTCGACATGCTGGATAACATTTTGTTGGCTATAAGAAGAGCCAAGCACTTGGGTGGTTTTTGAAGATCACAATATCCTTGATTGAGCTTCTTAAAGACCTCATTTAAAATTATGTAGGGTAGGATCTGATTATAATTTGATGAGATCTGATGCTGGATGCAGTTATTCAATCTATGTCAGAAGTTAGTAAATCTAGAGAGACGTGTATTTGAGCTTGCTTGATTTGCAGAGTCAGATATTGGAAAAGATAAAGATTTATACTTAAAGTACTTGTAGATGCACATTCCAGGAGATCGGAGGCCATGTAAGCTCTCAAAGATGCCTTTCATTTGTCATGTGAGGCATGTAGAAGTACCGCCTCTTTAATCAGTATTTACCATACTTCTTGCTTTCTTTTCAATTATTTGCAGTGAATATAGTTACATGATAGTGCAGATTGCAAGCTCTGCTTAGGTTTGTACTAGTATTATAAAGTAGTGCTCCCGTGTTCATATGCTGCCCTTCAAAGGCTGATGGTCATGTCAGCCATGTCCAAAAATATTTTCATGGTTACTTTTTGCTCAGTGAACTAGTTTTATGTCTTTCAGGATTCTTAGTGTTGTGCCATGTCTGTACCTGCAGTCCAGGCCCCTGGCATAGGAGATGTGAAAGCCATTTCTCTGTTTAACCAACTTTCTAAGCTTCGTTGGATAACAGAGTCTACAACAAGATGCCACTTCTTGAATTAGTAATATCCACTGTGGAAAGCTGCTAGAATAGAAACAAGAGGTTTGAGGCACTCGACGAAGCAAAATTGCAAGTGATGGTCTATTTCGGTTAGTGAGCTCCTAGGCACCACTCTTTAGTTCTTGTTTGTTATCTCAGTTCATTATTGATAGTGATTTTTCTGACCTCTAACATGGTCTCAGAGCCTAGACTAGTTGTTTCCTGGTTTTTTTTAAGGAGCAAGTTTTCTGCATTATGAGTGTTCAAATTTTCCCCAAATGTCATTTATCAGGATAGCATTTGATACTTCAAGGGGAAGTTTCTACAGGTGAGAAGGTTCTAGATGCTTATACGAAAGGAATTGATAGTATTGAAGTGAAGTTAAATATGCTACAGCAACAAAAAATAGTTATTTATTGGGGCCAACTAATAGCAGATGCAAATCATAAATTTGAGTTTAATACGGTTGATTCCTGCATTACTTTGTAGGGATGGAGATCTAGCAGCAAGAATCAAAAGACCTAAAATGTTGTTTAGCTTTATTCAAATAGCTCACTGATATACCATATTAGTAGGCCATGAAGATGGATATGCTATCTGCTTTTGGCTATCTGCGGGATGCACTTCATTTTGTAAAAATAATGGTGGAATAAACTGCTCTCTTTCCAATAGGATTTGTAAGTAGAGGGACAACTTTATACTTGCTTATGGATCATGACATGTGCTTAACGTTATAGTATAATAACAAGACAGTAAGCAAGCAATACTTGGGATTGATTCTGAGCACAATTCTGCCTTCGACCATATCAGAGAGTACTTACAATGATTTTCACAATCCATTTGTTTCTTCTTCACTTAAGGAGGTGGGAGCTCTCCAGAATCTGATGCAATGCTTCCAGCAATGGCCAAAAAGATGACCCAAAATGGCATATATGAAGCTACTTTGCTGACAACAAAGCACATCCTAAAGAAACAGTGCACACCTTTCAACTATTCTTTTCAATTTTTGCAGCTTCTTCAATGCACAATCATAATAGAAAACCAATTTCAAGCATTACTACATGGATCACTGCTCTCAGCTAAGCTTCTGGAGCTGCTTAGGAATTAAATTCGTATGTCATATCCAAGACAAGCATCACTACATGAAATAATCAAAATCAAGCACTGCAACAGCTAAGCTTCTGCAGCTGCTTAGGAAATAAATTCGTATATTATATGTTCAGATTAGATTAGCAAACAAGATAAAGATATCTACATACAGAGATAAAATAAAACCAAGTTGGTTTAATTTAAGGGGGCCGCGCGACCCAATGCAACAAATTGTGACGTGCACTCTCCCCTTGAGGAGATGCTAGAACAATCCATGCCTTAGTGCAATGGCACAAATCATCCTAGGCATCGGCCTTCCTGACCACCGATCAACCCCACCCAGGTAAGTATGACCCAATGCCTCACTCCTTCCCTTTTATCACTCTTTCTGTCACTATTTCTGCTGTCTTCTTTGTGGGATATTTGGTCCCCTTCAAAAAAAGATCGATGTGCTCCTCTCTGCAAAAATTGCTGCTTCTTTTTCTTCTTCTCCTGCTGCAAAATTTAGTCGCGCCTATTATTCGTTCATACAGCAGGTGGAAGTGTCTTTCAATTATGTTATAACACATGTTTTGCAAGATTGCTCTTTCTCCGCTTTCATTTGTACACCTATGCGTCTTATGGGTATCATGTAAAAAGTGGTAATCACCCTTTACCAACAAATGTACCATCATGTACAACCAATAAATCCAGAATAGAAATGTACCATCATGCACAGCAATAACTGGAGAATATTGGCAGTTTATAGTTGGGTGGATATTGTATGGTGGCTGTAACTCCTCAACCAAACATGTCACAACTTTTAAAGGTAATTTTGTCGGTTTTTTCCATGTGGAGTTCTGTCATCTACTTATAGTAACGGGTTATTCGGCTAGCTGCAGAATCATGTAGATAATATAGCTGCCGACGTGAGTCATGAGAAAAGACGTTAAATAGTGATAGAATCTGCACAGATATATGTTGCTTAAACACTTTCTGTTCAACATAAAAAGACAGCCCATTATCAGAAATGAAACAAGTCATGAAATAGTGGAAATTTTATATTACTACCTTTTAAGCGGAATGTCTTACACTTTTCTTAATGTGAGGAGGTTATTTGCTGAAGTCCTAGATGCAAACATTGAAGAGAAGGTCCACATATCTCTACATATGTGATGATTATAAAAAGACATGAATTTGCAACATGAGGTGCATCTTAAACTTCAGCAATAATCAACTCTACTGATGAGCTTTTATGTGCTACATATTCATTTTCAATTTACAGAGGTTTCCAGAACAGACTTTATGCTGCAGATGTGAAATAAGGACATTAGATGTTTCGAAGGTACACCAGATGTTACGTAGGAACTTTTTTCTGTATAACAAATTTCCTTCAATCATATCAAATGGCACTTCAACAATTTTCGCAGTCAATTTGTTTCTTCTTCACTAAAGGATGCACAAGCTCTCGCAGTGCTTTCAGCAGTGGCAAAGACGCGTCCAAGATGACGTATATAAAGCTACTATGCTTAGAATAAAACACGGCCTAAAGAAAGAGTGCACCTTTCAACTATCCTTTTCAATTTTGCCCTAGCTCTACAGATAACTTATTTGCAGCTGCTCCATTGCACTTTCTACCATAACAGAAAGCAAAAATCAAGCGTTTACAAAGCCCAATAGTTCCGCTTCAGTGAACTCTCTACCATAACAGACAGTGAAATTCAAACATTTACATAACCCACTAATTAAGTACAAAACTATCTTCGGAACTAACCTCTGAAATTTTGACCCTTGCAGCTTCCTTATAGAAAACCAATGCAAGCATTAACTGCGTGAAACCAATTCAAGCATTACTACAAAAATAATCAGATTCAAACACTAGGATATACTGTAAAATTCAAGTCAAGCACCAAATCAGCTTCAGCTAAACTTCTGCAGCTGCTTAGGACTCAAATTCATAAGTTATTAGATTAGTGAAGATAAAGATACACAAACAAGATAAAATCAAGTTGGTTTAATTTAAGGGGGCCGCGCGAACGCGAGCCCCCACCGGAACAAATTATGACGTGCATTCTCCCCTTGAGGAGATGCTAGGACAATCCATACCTTAGTGCAATGGCATAAACTATCCTAGGCCATCGGCCTTTCTGATCACCGATAAACCCCGCCCAGGTAAGTATGATTCCATGCCTCACTCCTCCGTTTTTATTACTCCTCCTGCTGTGTTGCCTGTGGGATATTCGGTTCTCTTCAAAACAATCGATCAACTCCTCTCAGCAAAAAGTGCTTCTTTTCCTCCTCCTGTTGCAAAATCTAGTCTTGCCTTCTATTTTTTCATACAACAGGCCCAGAACTCTGAATCCACCAATCTCTGCAATTTCAATTTGCGTTTGGGGACGGATCCCGTTGATAATGTGTTGCCAAACGAGACGTTTTATGTTATATATTCTTGAAGGCAGAATTTGCTGGAATATTTTCCTACTATTAAGTCTAGCTTAGTTAGGTTTGTGTTCCCATGAGGGCAGACCTTACCTCAAAAGCTTATGTTGAGGTTCAATTTGGATAGTCTTTGAGTTTGAAGAATGCAAGGGTTTTGTTCTTGCTCTTCTCAGTCTGTCTTCTAGTGGGGTTAGCGAGTGAACCATTCTAGTTTTAAACACACAACTCCATCCTATCGTCACCCAAAAGATCGCAATGAAATATATTCGGCTTTGTGCATTTCTCTATGGTGAAGAGAATACTTCATAATCATGTAGATGATGTTCTAAACTAACTTCACAAATCATATACTCGATATCATTATCATGATATATATACAAGTGTTTGGGCCATGATTTCACTAGGACTAGTTAAATTCCTAAGGTTATGATAAAATTCCAATGAGTAGATTCACCTGCCCCTGGGAGATGGGCTGATGGAATATAATTTTTGTATTGTTGGATGTGCCGATTTGATGGTGTAGATGATCGATTCCTTCAGCATTATATGAAGTTTTTGGATGCCTGGGTTGTCGTTGATCCTTGTGAGCCTGCATTAGGGAGCCATTCGCCATCGAAACAGTACTCGAATGAGCAGGCGGACAAGGGGGATGCAGTCATATATAGAGGGAGGATGCCATCTGCGTGCAAGGGATAGCAAAAAACCCTCTGTATACGGATTTTTAAGAAGCCAATTTTTACCCCTTCCGAATAAATTTTACCTAGGCTAGTGCCCAAAACTCTAAAGAAAAGACCCTCTACCGAACATATATGTACGTAAATGGGTCCAAAAAACCCCCTCCCCATGCATGCAAATAGGTTATACGGAAAAAATGGTGAACCCCCCTTGCCGGCGGAGACCTTAGGCTGGGTTCACATGCATCGATGGCGCCATCACCGTCGTGTGAAATGTCTCGCCCTTTTACACAGGCCCTCACAAGGCATCGTCAATTAGCAAAGAGTAAAACCAGGCCCGTCGAAGGCGACCATCAATGTGAATCCAGCCTTACCAGAGTCTATGCTATATGTCCTTCCAATGTGCATCCCAACTATGGAGCTTGCTTCAAAATTGGCATTCCCCGTTTCTTGGCTGCTCATTCCGCACTTATACAGAATGAAATTGTCTTGGAAGATGCCATGCAAGTGGATGAGCCATCCATTACAGAGCAAGGAGCTTCCAAGATATGAAGAGCGGTTCCGTAGTTAAAAGTATCTCGCATGCATCAAATGTATCAGGTGATTCTAGGTCAACAACATTTGCTAATTCTAGAGTGGATTTCAATACACAAGACCAAAGCACTTATCCCTAAATGTAAGACGAATTTTTGTTGTTTGTTAATATTAAGCGCAGGAGAGGACTATATGTCCTGAAAATGAAACGTGTTCTTTAGATGGAAAACAACGTCGCCGACCTCCAAAGATTGGGAGGCGCCCATCTGCCATATCATTGTCCATTGAGTTATTTGATAGCCCAGAGATAAATCTCAAACATCCCTCCAATGACATCAGAGAGGTGAAGTTTTGGTTAGGAAGATCTAATGTCTTGTCTTAGATTCAAGTGCTCATCGTAATTGGCAGGTAAATCAAGAAGTAAGAATGGTGTTTTTGCAAGATCAATATTTTATTCATCTACTGGATCATGTTATTGGGCGCCATGCTTGCTTTTAGATTATGACAAATAGAAGGAGAAATTTTTAGTAGAGTGGAGCTCAAATCGAAAGCAAAAGAATGTCAAGCGATATGTGGTTGCCCCGCCGGGTGCAACTAATGTAAGACACATAGGGCATGTGCCTGCATAGGGTCAAGAGAAATTAACCCTTATACGGTGCGATTGTGCCAAAAAAAAAAAAAAAAAGAAAAGAAAAGAAAAAACTCCCGTACACTCACATGGTTTCTATGGTATTTTTTTTAGTGCAACCCTCGGGGTAGTTGCCCTTAATTTTATGAGTGTCAACATGGTAGAGGTGCTACAATTATCTAGTTTATTTGTACCTAACAATTGTTAAATTGGTTAGATCTGAAGTTATATACTTCGCAAGTCATGCTTGATAGTCTCTCCTATGAAAAATGATATAATCTTGCTAAAAAATTGAAAGGATGTCGAAGTATGTCAACAGGTTGAAATTTTCATCAGTTTATGTGCTTGAAAGTAATAAGATGTATTGTTGACAAGTCAAAAGATGCTCAGCAAAGGATGGAATTTGCGCCAATGTCATTTGTTTGCCTTTTAAAACATATGCCTTTTACATATTGAAATTATGTCATGCCTACGTAAAAGCAAGCAGTAGAATTCAGGTTGTGTTATAATGCCCTGTATTATCAGGAAAAGAGGTTTACAAATATGCATAGGCTTTTTACACCTTTTCCTTATGATGATTTAGTACTAGGGGTGTTAAGAAATGGCTTGGGGTTAGCTTCTAGCATTATATTTCTAGTGATGTTTTGTAGATATCATAAAGTGTTGGAAATTCACTTTCATGTCAAATGGTTTCACGCCCAACCTGTTGTATCAGGAATGGAGCTGAGAATGTCACGTTCTGTGGTTGCAATTAACTTATGGGTTTCTGTTCATTGTTAGTTCATTAAATCAAGGCGGTATAAATATTATGGATCCTTGTATTTGGAACAAAATCATACAAATGCATTATGACTACGACCAACAGATGTTTGAATCTTTTTTTTTTTAATCCTGTTCTATTTTTGGCTGGAAGAATTTAATGTCCTTCACGTGTATATCTTATATCTCATCGATCCGGGTAGCGGATTGAGATTCTTGCACAAGATGAGCATGCATGCATTCCATGCATTTTTAAGCCATTCATCAGGCTGGGGATTGATATTTATTGCAGAGTTCTTCATCGATTTCTCATCGGCGCTCTCTCATCCTCAGCAGTATCCATAGTTTCTCTTCTTTGATCTCAAGGGGAGGAGGGGCTTCTTCTTGCACGAGCTAACTTTTCTTGGCCATTTCTATCTTTTATAACCTCTTGTATCTTTGCTTTTTTGTCCGGTATAGGACAATTCTTCAGCTTTTCTCCCGGATTCAGTTGAACTTCTCTGGTATCGGGATGTTGTTGTTTTCATGTGAGTCGCAGAGCAAGAATCTCATCAATCCTCGTAGCGGATCGAGATTCTTGTGCAAGACGAGCATGCATGCATGCATTGCATGCATTTTTAGGCCGTTCATCAAGTTGGGGATCGTTATTTATTGCAAAGTTCTTCGTCGACTTCTCATCGACGCCTTCTCATCTCTTTGCAGTATCCATGGCTCCAACCCTCCCACCCTTAAATTAGTATTTGTTCATGCTTGTTATAATTATTGCATGGCACGTGTGAACAACCCCTCCATTTTTGAGGTTTTTTATTTTGTATTTTTAGTCTTTATAATGTGCAGGTGCAGGGGTGATGCATGACTATGATTGTGCCTTGAAGCGTGGGTTTTATGGGAATGTTTAGCAACCTGTGTTTGTCCAAGCCCCTTGCCGAGGGCTTAT
>JAANSK020247020.1:0-13646 GCA_011763485.2 Isoetes engelmannii
AATGGGCCTATCTAAAAATAGCATGGATCATTCAAATACCCTAATGTGGATCAACATTGGATGATTGAGATTGAACCTATTTTTTTATCCACTTAATTCAATGGTCGAGATTAAGATAAAAAAAATTGTGTTGAGCCACTATAATTGGCAAAATTGATCCGTTTTACCATGATCCACTATTGGGCCATGGTCCACTATTGGTGACCGTCCCTAAACATTTATGCAAATGGACTATTTATATAGCTGATTCAGGATAGGGAAGATGTGTTACCATTTGATCAGACCACGTCTCGTAATACCTCTGCAGAAATCAAGTTATCATTCCAGGTTTTCCTAGCTCGGTCTGGCCACTACGGCCTATATTACTTTGTAGCTAACGAGGCCACAATCATATGCTTTCTTTAATATTGCCAATACCATTGAAGTATATGCCCATCGAAAAAGTATACACTGTAACTTGTTTAGGACTCCGAAATTAGACTTATGCTACAAAGACAAATATATTACCTTCATGATTCATGATTGTGGTGTATGTTACTGCATGTGGATAATAAAAGCTGAGGGATAACACTGAGAAGAGAAGCCTGTACCTGGTTATCTTCAGTATCAGAGGCAAGGTTTTCTTCCATTGGGTTTTCAAGAACAAATTGAGAAGCTTCTTCCATGATACCTGAAATACGTTTTAGAGATGGAAATGGCATTCCAAAACATCCAAGCCTGAAAAAACATCGCACCAAGATCAAATGGTCAATTGTGGCTTTCACAAACCCTTAATCCAAAACTGTTGTATCTACCACGGGCATGTCAAGAAATTCGCTGACCTTGCTAAGCCACCTGTTGCTAGAAGATTTCAAGCACATGGATGCCATGCCGTGTCGTGGAATTGGGAAGCGGCCCATTCTGATAAAAGGCAGAGGCAATCTGTGCTTAAGAAATATGGCCTTCGCAAACTAGCTGCTAACGAATCTCAAGCTCTCCACGCTGCATCTCCAGACCTCTACCATGCCTGCGTTCTAAAAAAAATTCATAGGAGCCATAGCTTTGCACACTATTTCTTTAAAGGAGCTGGGCACATTGAAGAAGGCAAAGCATGTGGCTAGCTTCAACCAAGCAACCTGGGCCCGGAATGGATGAAAAGGATATGGCCATCAATCGTATGAGAAGAAGCCCAGATTTATATGCACAAAAATTTCTATGAAGGAGCTGAATCGGCAACAAAGGGTTTTAGCCCTAAACAGATGTTAGCAAAGGGGAACCTGATGGGTCATCATCTCGGACAGGAGCCAAGGAGCCATGTATGCTTGATTCCAAAAAATAAAATCCGGCAGCAAATGCACTGATGCGTAACCAAATTAGAGTGGCCACAAATTTTCTGCCGGAAATATTTTCTGATTCCAAATGTAATTTTCCTTGATTTTTTTTTTGTGGCCTGAATCCTTGTAATAATATATATAGTAGGATTACATGTCACCACCTTTAGATGACTAGACGTGACACTTATGTCGCTGACATGGCTCCCCTATAAAGCCATAGTCATGCTTTATAGTTGCTTATCCAGTTTACTCATAGCCTAGCTATCTCGTGTATCTCTTTCATTATGGCATATGCATACAATGTTTCTTCATATGCAAACAAAAATATTTTTGGAGAGAGGAAAAAAAGACCATGAATGAATATGTGAAAATGACAACGCTCCATTATGCTTGCCCAAATTCTTTGGTCCCTTCTGTATATACAGGTAAATGTTCGACAATAGATGTCATGACTTGCGCATCTTACTTTATCGATTGTTCTGCAGTGAAGGATAAATATACAAGGAGTCCTAACAGTACATGGATGTGCATCATAAGGCTTAATTTTTGAGCTGGCGTTATGCGATCAAGTAACCTAGAAAAAGCAACACCATAAAGCATCAAAATCCTTAGTTCTCATCTCCTATAAAACAGGGTCTACAACATTATAAGCTTTTTGAATAGGCTTTGAATAGGATATTTAGCCTATAAACGGGTAGCATAGACGTGTCTCTAGTTCAGAATGCTTTTCCAAAGTATGTTTCTGATATGTTTCTGCCTAAGCATTAGGAGAAAGATGCCACATGTGTTTCAACCATCTTTGAAACTCTTTATTGTATAGGAAGATCTCATCTATAATCTGATTTACAGAGGAATGCAGGACCCTCGTGTATGTAAGATGTACGTATGTCGTGCCTTGAATGAGGTGCGAGCAGATTAGCCTTGATTTGGTCCAACGCCTTATTATGATGCTACACGAATTATTAGGAAATAATGGATGATCTAAAGAAATTTCAAATTGCATACTTTGTACCTATAATCTGACAGGTGGAAATCTCCTCTTAAAAATGCAAAGACTTGTTTGTGCCTAATTCTTATCTGGCACCATCAGATGGCCCACGAGTAGAAATGCCATATAGAAGTATCCATATAGAAGTATCTATAAATGCATGGGTTTGTGGCTTCAAATCCCACATGGAAATTCCATCTTTGTAATTTTCTTATAAATGCATGGGTTTGTGGGTTCAAATCCCATATGAAAGAAAACTCCATTTTTAGAATTGATGTTGCAGCTACAAGCTTGGAGCATCACTTTTTGCAGCACTTGATGTATTCGTAGGTGGGAGCCAGTGATGATTTTAGGGGCATTCGCAAATTAGCAAAATTTTTGGCTTTTTGAAAAAAATGGGCACGATGGTTGAGTAGGTTCCCTTCCTTTATTAATCCATTTTTTTCGCCCAAGTTTTCTGGAGGCGGGATCCAGCTCCTGCCGCCTTCGCCGACCTCTTGAGTCGTGGAGGGAATTTTTTTCGCCTGCATCTTAGCAGCAAGTCTTCTTGATCTCCGTTGTATCGCCCTAATAGAAACAACAAAAGACAAAGGTATTTCTTAAACCTATTTCCTTTTTTTCCGTAGACTTCTTC
This sequence comes from Isoetes engelmannii, assembly GCA_011763485.2. NCBI lineage: Eukaryota > Viridiplantae > Streptophyta > Lycopodiopsida > Isoetales > Isoetaceae > Isoetes > Isoetes engelmannii. The sequence continues at coordinate 2,936 of JAANSK020247020.1, forward strand.
GAATCTTTTGATTTTGTTTTCCCTCGGGTTTGCTAGACTTGCATTGAGATTATCTTCTTGTTTTCTTGATTGATTAGAAATAAGACCAGAACATATTCCAGGGGAATGCAAGCTTTAGACACCAGGTAAAGAAATGAAAATGTCATTCATGTTGAGCTGCAAGAGCTAACTAATCTCACAGGTTTTATGCTTGGACAGGAGCTGACGACTTGGGATCCAAAAAAAACTCTCTCCAAAAGGCATCCAAAGTTATCCCGAAGTAATGCACTGTAAATAGCAGTGATCCTGCATAGCAGGAACATCCCAAGCACAGTCGACATGTCCAGAGCTTCATCTCTGTCAGGCTTGAATATAATCAGGAAAGATAGTATATTATTCTGAATTGAGGCTTTGATTGAACCAGTGTAACCAAGTTATTTGCCTTCATCCATTTCTGCTACAAAAGCTAGGTAGTCAATTGATGCATGATTAGTAAATAGATGTTGTCTTCATTAGCCATGTGTTATGTCTTTGTGTATATAGATTCTTATAACTGGAGTTGTGCTCAGCTAATCATGTACTTTAGATGCGTTTATTGCAGGTAAGGCATCATTGCAATTGCAGTTTTCGTTTCTAGTTAAAGTGTGAGATGAGATCTGTTTGAACATGAACTTTTTAATGATTTTGCAGAATGAAAGAATGATGATAGTGGGTGAGACAAGTCTTTCAGTTCAGGAGATACTTGTGTTTGGTCATCATCAGCGTGCCCTAAACATCCTTCAGGTTCAAAGCTAGAGCCTTTGTCATTTTAATTAACAAATTATCAGGTTATTTTCTTGCTTTCTGCTATCATTATTATGCACTATATAATCAGAAAATTGTACATAGTGGAGAGTACAATATATTTAGAGAGAACACCTCGGAGTCATGAACGTTACTAGAGTTTTTGGGGATAAAACCATACCTGGAAAGTGTATATAAATGCTTTGTCTTATGATAGTCATTGATGTGCAGCCTGCTTTTTTTGATGAAACATGTCAACTAAAGTTATATCTGACTATACTTTTTTTTGGGCAGGAATGTGTTGTTTTTGGTATTCAGCGAACTGCAATTCATTTAAGAAATTATCTTGGGGCAATAAAAAAACTGGATCAATTGCAGGTCACAACGCCAGTTCAATGAACAATACAAGCATATTCGGATCAAGCAAGGCAAATCAGTAGTGAAAAAGCTGGATCAGATTTAGTTGATAGACATCTCATGACAAATGCATAATGCCTAGTATGCAAAGATTAAATAAAATACAATACAAAGGCAGACTAATTTCTATTCTGTTTTAAGCTTTATTTTAGGGTCAGCCTTATATTCTTTCAAGTAATTTGTTGTTTGTTTTTATTTTGCTTCCATCTTCAAACCCAACTTATGTTGGGATATCTCTCAAGCACCAGATGTGGTAGTTTTTCAATTTAGCAAACTTATGCTTTTTGCTTTTGTGATCACGAATTTAAATTGCACAAGACATCAACAATGCCCTCTACTAGTTTTCTGTTTTATCTTTTGTTAGGGAATTGAATAAGATTGCAGGCTTTTAGAGTCAGTTGGGAATTCTAAGACATAGTCATAAAATTGGAAGTTTAGATGTTAATTTAATTGGAAGTTTAGATGTTAATTTGCTGTTGTCAAAACAAACATGTTACAATTCAAACATTGTCATTAGTAGTATGTAAAATTTATAGTGGATAAATTTATTGCCACACGTGCTATGAAATTCTTAAGTGGTATCAATTTTATCGCCATCCAAAACCTCTGTAGGACTCAAAAAATCGCCACCCTAACTATGGTCATGTGACAGTACCATCCTATTAAAATCATCACTGGTGGGAGCTGGCTTCCAAGTGTGGAAGGAAATGATTAAATAAATTTTTGAGGTTGAAGACTTATGGAATTTGGTGATAGATGAAGGAGAAGTTCCAAACGCAGATGAAACAGTGAGAATGACATATGCAGGTGCAGTTATAGGGTCCAGTCTAACCAAAGCAGGTTCGAGTCGTTACAGGAGGAATTGGAAGTTCTTTTACAGAAGTAACAAGTGGTTCTTCTGATACCTCATTGAAAGCAAAGATAATGGAAAGCAAGATGAGTCGGAGTATTTTGCTCAAAATAAGGAAGTAAAGTCTTAACATGATGTGGGCTTATATGATTAACACTTATGAAAAGCAAACATTCCTCGCAGTTGGATGCACTTGATAAAGAGCTCAGAGATCTCAAATATCATGAAGGTGATGACATTGTAGAATTCTTTTGAAGAAGCTGGATAACATCCTAGCCGATTCTGAGGGTGTTGGAGTTCAAATAATTTCAGACTATCAAGTGCTCTCTATAGCAAAGGCTTTTTCCAACTATGAACATCTTGCAACATTAGTAAGGAATGTTGCTAAGAACATAGAGGAGGCAAAGAAGATGGTTAAAACCAAACTTGAAAAAAAGAAGGTTAAAGTGGAAGATGCAGAGCAAACTGAAATTCTTTAGTGGTAAGGGACGAGGTAATGCCCAACACAAAACGACGAAACATGATTTATGAAAAACACTCTCGAGCCACCGCAGGGCAACCCCTCATGCACAACACCTTGTTTATATGGGCAATATAATTACAACTACAAGAAATTTATCGCAGCGGCCAAGGCCGCCACGAACATTTCTTTTTGTTGGCTCACTTATAGGGATGGATTTTTGTGACATCTCACTTGGAGTTGGTTACACTACTCGGAAAGACTGGAAATACATTTACGCCGCGATAAATTTCTCTTTACTAACTCACATACATGATGGATTTTTGTATCATGTTTTTTGTTACTTGGAGTTGGGCGATGGACAAGGGAAGCGCGGGAGGACATGACCTGTCAATGCTGCCGCCAGGAAGTTCTTGAGGACGACTGCCACGCTCTGCAGACATGTCCCACTTACGAACAGATTAGAGCATGGTACCCACTGTTAGTGATACCGCACAAGCACTCCATCTTCTGCTCAACACTGACACGGTGGGAACTCTTGGGTCATATCTTCAGGAGGTTCTTGACGAACGCCATCGGATCTGTTCCACTTCCCTGTGAAGGTCTCCACTTTGATTACTCCGCTAGGGTGCCACCCCTTTGTTTTGTATACCAGCAAGTGCATTGCCGCCATGGTTTTTCCCCAAGTGGTTTTTTTCACCCAAGCCATAATACGCTTGCTGATTGTCTTGTACAGGTCCCATACGCCAATTGGCCTCCGGGGACGATAAAAATTTTATTCTATTCTATTTTATTCTATTCTAAAAGACTAGAAATATATTTATTGTTTATTTAAGCCTATGTGCTTTGTAGTCGAGTAACAAAATATCAAAATCGTAAGAATATAAAAGTTCATTTAGCTACACAAGTACACCTTTACATAGACCTATTGGCTCCCGTACATGTATGCACTATGAGGGGCCATCAAAATCAAATGTGGTCACTCAAATATCATCTATTCAAGGATGAAAAGGGAATCGAGTTGAACAATGTCATTTATTCAAAACGACAAAAATCAAATTGCATAACATTTACTCTATACTTAATGATATATGGGGCATTTTTAGCGACATCCATGTTTTTGGTCTAAACAAATCAAGGTCTCTGGTTTAGTCATGAAGATAGGCATGCCGCCCTCTACAACAAAATCTTTCCATGTGTGAACCTTAATCTATGAGAGGGCATATTCCAGTAGTATGTTGCTAAGAGCAGTATACGCTACTTGTTTTATATATGCGTATGATTGTGGCAGATTCCCTAGTAAAGCACCTTTAGTGTAGTTCTATTCCCAGCATAGAGTTTCATTGCTTCAATTATAAGCAGCTACTTTAGTACCAAAGTTGGACGTCAAAGGGCTCTACATGTCCAAATTCATTCATTGCAGCCCATTAAAATTGGAAGTCAAAGGGCTCTGCATCTCCATGTTCATTCTTTACACCCCATACCACAACATTGACGCCCAATGTGACATTCCATAATAATATACGGTATGAATACCTATATTATACTGGCCACGTCACCGGTACATGCTGTACATACGTCATGTACCTTATATACCGAGTAGTATGTATAGGATACCCCAAGGGGCGGTGTGCCCCTACACCCAATATATCGCGCATAAGGCATTATGCCAATTTATTATATTACCAACATTGGCCTGCCACGTGGCATTATCCTAGACCTTAGGCCATCTCCATCAAACCGTAAACCATAGCCCTAATGGACATTTCCCCTACTTAAGGGGATAAACCCTAATGGTGCCTCTTTTGGAAACAACGCCAAGGGAGAAGGTCGCCATCACCAAGATCGCCTAGGGGAGCGTGTCAGCAGCAATTTTCTGACCTTAACTAGAAAACGGCGTCACTAATTGAACTCGCACGTCCTTTTTGGTCAATTTAAACCATTGTTCGGAAAAAGTGGGATTGACATGCGTCCCACTTTTGTCAAATTGATCTTCTGGCTGAAAGTTGCTTTCCAGATTGAGATCAACAAAATAACCATGGATCATAAAAATAAAATGCTAGATAAAGCAGATGGAAATTGGCAAAATTGGGAAATTTAAGGGTCATTTCAATGTTTTTGTTTGTGATGATATGCTGATATCTAATGACAGTTTTTTGGCTTATAGAAATGCTGATTGCATTGATGACAAGGATGAACTGTAACCCTCAGCTTGAGAATCTGGCGGCTTATGCTGCTGCCACTGAAATTTTTAATAATGAGGAGTTATGGCCTCTGACCCCAGCATTGCCATGGATCTGATGCAACTCAAGCCTTTTCTTCTTAATGGATACCAAGCCATCATGCTTCACAGATTCTTATTCTGCTATGAAAGGCTCATGACTGAAACCCAGTTTCTCCACTTTCGAGACATGTACTATCATCATAACGCTAAGCATGATGCTTATGGAGAAGCTCTCATCCTCTTTTCTGACACAGCCCCTCTTTGGTTCTTTGCCTCCCCCCTGACTAAATTGACATAGGCTGGCAGGTGGATCCTGTGGTCTCGGATTTGGTGATCGTAGATGATGATGAAGAGGAATTCGATCATGCCGTGTTTTTACTTCCAGGCCCGCACTGATTTTGATGAAGCTCCAATTTTGATGTGTACAGGATTCAGTTGTTGCTTCTTTTTACATCGTGTTAATCAGTCTGGAACTGAAAGGGTGACCACCATGCTACTTACCTTTTTGCTCAGGAGTATATTACTTAAGAGAAAGGGTATCATTCTGGTTCGAAGTAAACTTTCTGTTAAAACATTTCATCTTTGGTTATCTTATGTACTGGACCCTATCATATAGACAGAGATAGAGGAGCCATGTGTATGCTATGTAAGGTTTGTATACCTCTCCATTTTTCTGAAGTGCCTTAGGCACTCAGATCTTGCTGTTGATGTGCTTGTTATATGATTAATATACCACTTCTTTTTCCTCAAAAAACAAAAAAGGGCATACTTGTGTGCTACAAGTCCTAGAGGAGATGGAGCGCACCTAAAAGCTACTTCCGGTGACCTTCGTCGTAGCCGTGAGCTCTGCCCACTCAACGGCCACGTTTATGGACCGTGGAGTTGTCAACGCAAACTGGAACTCTTCCACGGTTTTCAAGGCTTTATCTATTGGAAGTAGGGCTTCCTTGATCTCACTCGTTCATTCAATCTCTTCATGTGATCTGGCCCATTCATTATGAATATTCTGGGCATATTCTATTTTTCTCCCCTTCAGCCCTAGGTTCCCCCTCGAGCAACCCAGAAAATTGTCTCTTATTTCTGGTTCCAAAATTACGCTTTTTGGATTTCCTGTTTTTGGATTTCCGGTTCCAAAATTTCGATTTTTGGCCATTTGGAGTGCCTAGTGGCGTTAACGCCCGGCCCGAAAAGAGAGACACCCACCCCCAAAAACATCTGGTTATCCATTCCATGTTTTCAAACAAAGAACTAAGATCAGAAGAATTGCTGTGCCACTCTAGTTGCAGGTAGATGCAAAGGTCTAGAGATGACGGTAGCTTTTGTGGGTAGCATTGCATGTGGGCATCGTGCAGACGCGATTCTTTCTGTCTATCCCAAGAAAGAAGAATTTTGCAATATTATTCATTTTGCAAAGGAGGCTTATGAAGTTAGAACTCAAATGTGCTCTTTCACTGGCATCAAAGCTCAGCTGCATGAAAATCCAAAGCAGAATATTGCAAAGCCAGGCATTAAAGATCAACTACAGGAAAATTCGACGCAAGATATTGCAAGGCTTTTGCACCAATGCAGCAAAGAAAGAAACATTGTAGAAGGACGGAGAGTTCATGATCATATAACCAAGGTTGGATTAGAAGAGGACCGATTTCTAGGAAACCTTTTAATGCAGATGTATGGCAAGTGTGGAGTCTTAGAAGATGCAGAAAAGGTATTTGATAGGATGCCTTTAAAGAATTTATTCTCTTGGAATATCATGATTTCAGTCTATGTAGAACAAGGCCTTCTAGGAAAGGCCTTCTGTCTATTTAAACAAATGCCTAAAAGGGATATCATTTCATGGAATACTATGATATCTGGCTATGCCAAACAAGGAGAAGTTAGTAAGGCTCTTCATTTATTTAGACAAATGCCACAACAAGATGTGGTCTCATGGACCAGCATGGTTTTGGCATATGCAAACGATGGGAATTTTGACAAGGCCTTTGAGCTCTTTCAAAAAATGCCACAAAGAAACGTGGTTTCTTGGAATGCCATGGTCATGGTGTGTGGACAACAGGGAAAGGTCAGTGAGGCTTTTAGTCTCTTCCAACTGATGCCTCAGCGGGACATAGCCTCATGGAATTTGATTATCTCAGCTTGCCTTAAGGTAGGAAATGTGGAAGAGGCTATCTATCTCTTTCAGCAGATGCCTGAGAGAGACGTTGTCTCATGGAATACCCTCATATCAGCTTGTGCTGAGGAAGGATGGGTGAGGGAAGCCTATGATCTCTTCACAGAAATGCCACAGAGGACTGTAATTTCTTGGAATGCATTGATGGTAGCTTATCTGAGGCAGGGTGCATTTCATGAGGCAATTCAAATATTCAAACAAATGCCACAGCGAAATATTGTTTCGTGGAATGCCATGCTCGCAGCTTATTCTCAACAGAAGAACCTCACTTGCCTACTTCAGCTGTTCAAATCGATGCCTGAGCAAAATACAGTTTCATTGAACATAGTGCTTTCAGCTTATGCCAGACATGGTCAGCTAGAGAATGCAGTTCAACTTTTCCAAACAATGCAAGAAAAAAATGTGGTTTCATCAAACATCATGATTGGTGCATATGCGCAACAGGGTTTGGTGAACGAAGCCCTTCGAATGTTCGAAGAGATGTCGAAGCGGGATCTCATCTCATGGAATGCAATTCTGTCAGCCTATGTTTTACAAGGTCAATTGTCAGCAGCTCTATCTGTTTTTCAGAAAATGCCTGCGAGGGATGTGTTCTCCTGGACAGCTATAGTTACAGCATGTTTCAAGCAGGGACAGCATGACAAGGCCATTCTGCTTTTCAAACAAATGCCAAAAAAGACTGTGGTAGCATGGAATGCAATACTTGCATCATACGTCCGACAAGGGCAATTGAAAGATGCCTTTCGAGTCTTTCATGAAATGCCCAGGAGGAGTGTTAATTCATGGAATATTATGATTGAGGTGTATGCAAAATATGGGTATGCCAAAGACGCGAATAAGGCATTTAATCAGATGCAGCTAACAGGCCTTGTGCCTGATAGTGCTTCGTTTACAAGTCTCCTTTCTGCATGCAGTCATGATGGTCTTATGAACGTAGGCTGCCATTGCTTTGTTTCCATGAGCCAAAGTTATGATGTCACACCATCATTGAGACACTTTAGCTGTGTCATTGATCTTCTTGGGCGTGCAGGAACAGTCAATAATGGAGAGGCTTTAGTTAACAGCTTGCCATATCCAGCAGATGCGACATCATGGGGAAATCTGCTGGACTCATGTACAACACGTTTTGGAAGATATAACATTCCTGATTTTGTTGATGAATTGGTCCAGGATAATCTAAGAAAAACACTTCAAGTGGCTTAATATATAAAACAGTTGTATACATGTTATCCTTAAGGCCAACATCTAACAGGATGTTGGAAAGAAACAAACAAATACCTTTCCCCACAACTAGCAAACCATTTAAAAACCCCGCAGGGGAGATCATAGTTAATCGGCCTCTGGATTAAGAAACATGTCATAGACGGCTATTCACATTTCCCCCTCTCAAGTAAATTAATCTCCTTTGGTACTTCATTTTATTGATTAGGGCTCATTCTCACGAATTGAATAAATGCTTATAGAAGCCAAAAGCATTCAAATCTGCTGCTGCTATTGTCTAGCATTTCACATGCATCCAAAATACCAACAAAATATGTTTTTTTAGTATCTGATACCTCCCAAACATTGCCCTTGATGACTAGAAACTAGATCTGAGGATAATTATGTTCTGAAAAGCTACCAGTTTCTGGTTCAATTGCAGAGTGTTCTTTATGTCTTCATGCCTGTTAATTAAAGGTTTGTCAAGCCAGAAATGAATTTCAGGATATATATTTTTCTGCAAGGCATTTGCCAAGAGAATTGAAGATCGTATTTCAGCTCGATCACATCCTTCCACATTGGCTACCTTGTCTAATTTGTGAATCAAATACCACTGTGAAATTTTAACCTATAGGGTGACATCGCTATTAGTTGAATTGAGACATCAAGCCATGGTGTCAAGCTTGTGAAGGTTGCCAACCTTCACAGCATCTGATTAAGCTTGTGAAGGTTGCCAACCTGCTCACCTTCTTAAATAGTACTGCAAAATAATTCTATACATACTTGTTCAATGTAGTTTGCAGTCGAGTCAAGTCAATTCAATAATGCATAATCTAGATGACATATTCTTTTCTAGAAACCTGCTCCGATGAGCCACTCTGTTCGTCCAATCAGGTCAATCACAGAATTCCAGAAAATCACGTTTCTAAAAGGATCTGTTTGAATAGCAGATAGCTTCCATTTATGTGTGTTGATATTGAACAAATGCTGAAGTAAACTTGCTAGCGCCCTATTTGTTCTGGATGTAGTTATATTTTGCAAGGGCCTTCTTTTTCTCTACATTTCCGCAAGAGAGCAGCAAGGAAGTGAGTTGTTCGAAACGAGGCAATCGAATAGGAATTTCGTCCTAACAATACATCTCATTGCAATTGGTTCGTCGGGACAATACATCTCATTGCAATTGGTTCGTCGGGTGCATACGTAATAGCAACACGGTAGGAAGTTTTACCTGATGTAGATGAGGAGATGCGCAACTAACGTAAGGAAAACAGTACAAGCTTATCTGAGTCGCAAGGAAATCGGACCACGTTTGCACAAGGAAAAATCAAACACATCAAGCATCCCCTCGATGCTGAGAAGGTGTAACAATAAAAAAGATCTGACACAAGGTAAGCGTATACATGAGCACATCATCAAACGAGGACTTCCGGATAAGATTTACCTGCAAAACCTTCTCATACAGATGTATGGTAAGTGTGGATCTTTGGCAGACGCAAAATCTATGTCTGATGGTATAAAAACTAGAAATTCTTTTTCCTGGAACATTATGATAGCTGGCTCCCATCAACAAGGGCATCTCAAAGAAGCCGTCGAGCTTTTCAGATGCCCAGCAAGACCGTTGTATCATGGAATGCCATAATTGCAAGTTACGTTAGGCAAGGTTGAATGCAAGAAGCTGTAGCTCTATTCCTGCAAATTCCTGAGCGCAATGGTGTCTCATATACTATCATAATATCAGGTTATGCCAAACAAGGATATTTAAAAGAGGCCCTTCATCTCTTCCAGCAAATTCCTAATCCAGATATGGTTGCATGGACTACCATCATTCTGGCTTATGCCCAACATGGTCAGTCTCTTGAACTCTTTCAGGAATAGTGAGGCTGCATCTGGTAATGTGGCTTCCTCAATCAAGAGTTGTTAAATGCTGTGACAAATAGATTTCCCGAACTGTTTCTAGTGATCAACATAAAATTAATGGTGTCCTAGTGAAGGTTTAAGCAACAATTCTAGTGACAAACATAAAATCAATGGTGTACAAATAAATGATGTTCTAGTGAAGGTTTAAGAAATAATAAAAACTGAAAGCATGAAAGACATGTTTGCATTACAAGTTAGATAACTCTTTTTTGATAATAACAGAAATCTTTTCTGCAGATTCTCTCAATCCTAAAGCAGAAGATTTATGATGTTCTGATTTCCCAATAGTATGGAACAGTATATGGTTATAGTCACAACAATGTACTCGTTAGCTACCTGCAATATTGCCATTGTATTGCTCTTCATATTCTTCCTCCGCTCTTCGCAGAAACTCATCCCATGCACTTCCTGGACCTGAATTTATGTAGTCCATAGGTATGCCACCTACAGCAGCCAAGTTAGGCCGAACAATACCTTCCTCCTTCACAACTCTTATTTCTACTTTATGACCACTATCTCTCAGAAATTTATTCAAGGCAACCTTCTCTCCTTGTCTATAAGATGCATCAGAGAAGCTTATGAGATTTCCTGTTCCACTAGAGTCATTTTCTGTATTGACATGCAGGCCTTTCTGGCCATCCTGTAGCAAGTTTGCATAATATTCTTCCAGTTCATCCCAGGAAAATAATAATGGAAGTGTTGATCCACCCCAGG
>JAANSK020247031.1:0-13646 GCA_011763485.2 Isoetes engelmannii
TATTCTTGCTTGTTTTTGTGTTATTTTTTCTTCAGTGCCATAGCTAATGACTGGTAGAAATTTCGGTCTGAATCTGGTTGTAGCAGAGCTAGAGAAAGGAAAATCTATTGACAAACTTCAGAAACCAAAACTAGAGGCAAAAATCTGCTATAGATATCACGATCTCCTCAAGAACGGGCTAAAATTTGGAGGTGGATAAAATTTCGTTGGAGAATCTCAATCACCATAAAATTTCTAAAGAAATTTTGAGTAGACCTGGCCGCGCCACTCGCGGCTCTGCCGCTCGTGGCCCTCCAGGTCACCTCAAAGGTGATTGAGATTACTCCTTCCTAAATTGATGACATGTCGCGTTTTTGTGGGCACAAATGGGATATCCACTTGCTGGGCATCATAACCCCATGGAAAAAAAAAAAAAAAAGAAGGTCTTGGCCAGATTTCACCCTTAGTTTGGATGCATATGCTCAAAGTCATAGCTCTCTGCCTCAACATGTGGTGTACGCACAAAACGCTTAAGAACGTGGGCATTGCTGTTTGGGTTAGTAGTTAACCACGATTTGAGTCTAGAATGAGGCACGACCCAGCCAATTGATACTCTAGAAGAAAGTTGAAAATGATAATTTCCCTCCGACTTAAAATAAGATTATCTATCTGTTCCTATTCCTATTAGAGTGAACAAGGATATAAATGGGATATTCATCAACTATTTAAATGCTTGATTTTATGCCGGCCAGCTCTATACCTAAACGAAACCTTGTTTTTTAGTGCTAGTAGTATCAGAAGAAGATGAAACCACAAGTTATGCGCTAATTGGTTCTCCCTCCGTCCATCCCGAATCTGAGGCCAGGTACTTACTTTCTTTCATTCGCCAAGGTGCTGCATAAGTCGATTCCTAAAAATTACTGGAAAATATTTATGCTCGTCATAACAGACAGTTTTATTCATAATGGGGGTAATCTGTTTTCTTCTGGCCATTTTGATGCCTTTGTTGATTGAAGCACGCAAAAATCCAGTTGTGCAGCCTTCAGCATATGAAGAGCTTGCGGAGTATGGCTTTCCTGGTGGGCTTATACCGCATACAGTGGTTAATTATAATCTTGCTTCAAATGGCAAATTCTCTGTGTCCTTTCAGAGCCAATGCTCGGCTTTTTTGGACGGGCAGTACCTTGTGACTTATGACTCCACCATCTCAGGGGTTGCTTCATATGGTTCATTGAAACATTTGAAGGGAATTAGGGTAAGGGCATTCTTTATTAACTGGACCATCACAGCTATTCATATCAATAATGACAATCTTGTCTTTGAGGTTGGGATTGCCAGTGCTCAGTTTCCTAAATCGAATTTTGATGAAAGTCCAACATGCCAAGGAAATGGCTTCCTTGCAGTATAACCATGAAGCATAATTGTAAAAGCATTCATTGACGCTCTATTGTAAAAGCATGCCTTTGGTGTCTCCTTCATTCTAAATTTGGATTTCATAAAGATTACTTCAATTTCGTTGAAGGTAGAAAGTTCCATTATGTATAACTATTATTTTCTATTTTTTACCATTTTCCTTGGGTATTGCAGGCTTCCCTCTGGCCATACTTATGTCTCTTGTTAAAGCATTATTTGTAATTTAGAAATAAATAGCTTTGGTCTATTTGTGGTGTGATAAGGGTGCTTATGTATGTAAAGTATTTTGAATTCATTTCTTGGACTTTGAGCTTAGTAGTCTTCAATCTGTGCTGCATTTTGCAGTTCTGTTATGCTACTTGTCTCTGTTGTTGCAGATCCTAATTCACATAGGAATGAACGGTTGGAGCCTCTGAAGTTTTTTCTGGGAAAATAAATAGAAGCCAAGGAGACATGATTCAGATCTACACAGTAAAAAAAGCTTGTTCAGACTGCAACCTCAACCTTGCTCCAAGGCCTCTGCTTACCTTTTGCATCCTGCTACCTCAAAAAGGACTGTATGCAAAATAGAACTGGAAGCAAGCGACATCCGGTATCTCTCAATAGAAAATCTAAACTAATTACGGGAGTAGATTGGTGTCTTCTTCAATGTAGATAGCATTCGTTGACTGCTTAAGAAATTGCTGATTACCAGTATTAGTGATTGCCTGCATTTTATGTTTATGACCATATTATGGAGTAAATAGCATCATTAATCCTGTACCTGCGGGCATGCCCTTGAAATGTTGCCATGCCCTGCAGTTAAGATGGATGAACATTTATTTTTGAGATGCTCAAAGACGTGGATCGAAGTCTAAGTAAAAGGAGATATGAATAATCTCCTTTTACTTATGGATTATAAAAAGTGCAGTGGCCAGAAAGAATGTCTTGGAATTTATAATCTAGCAAGTACATACAGAAAAAAGATGGCTGGCTGTGTATGGACATGCTCCAAGTAGATGCTCTTTGTGATCTTTACAACAGGTTTCTAAATCAAGAATAAGAACCAGATGCCATTTGAACATATTTTCAGCAATTTGCCCGACGCTGCGTTGTCTCGACTCGAGGGTTGTTTCTGTATTTCCACACAATGAGCTATAAATATGTAAATTTGCTTATGTATAACAAGCATCCGAATCGACAAGGTGGATTAACAGGGGGTCAGTGAAAGAGAGGTCAATCCCAGTAATGTTTATGCTTCAAATAATATTTGAGAATAGAAGAAATGGCTTATTCATTGGATCCAGCAACAATAAGAGCTGTTTTCTCTAGATTGTTGATACAAACTCATCTTTGTATCTTGTTGACTAGAGCTATAGGTGAATTGAGAATTTCCACGGAGTAGGTGCTCAAAGGATTTAGGATGTGATCTGATATAACGCAAATCCTAAAAAAAATAAGTTACAGACTAGAATTTATAAATCGTATGAAATAGTGAATGCCGTTCCAATGAAGAATGTACAGATTTGTCAGATTTCTCCTTAGCACCTTCTCGTCCACATTAGAATCTGCATAACATGACTCCACCAATAAGACACTTAACAACCACGTAGAATTGCAAAATTGATTTCTTTGAAGTTTCTTTGGCATTCAAGATGAACAGACCAGGAGGCATCCATCCACCTTGAGTTCCTCATACAATCGAGTATTAACAATACATATATTTTTAGTAAGTATGCAAGACAACGAAGAGAAGACACTGTTGCTTATCTCCAGGATGTAATCAAATTAATAAACTGCTCATAGCTTCTTGCAAAGCTCTTCCCAAACAAAATCTCGAGTCCATGAGACTCACTAAAAGATGTCCCGATTATGGGCATGGGTTGTGCAGCAACAGCTGGAAGTATTGATCATGCATATGCTCGAAGATCTGGTGCATACATATTGTTAACCCATTTGGCCAGTTGAATCTATTCCCTGAACCAATCATATAAAGTTAATGTCATGATTCAGTATAAAAGACACAACAAAATAACTTGCCTGCTCATGGAATGGCTTGATGTATGTATGGCCTTGCTTTTTCAAAGTGCTGCAGCTAGTTCTTCAACCTGAGTAAGATATGGAATTATGTGTTGAAATATGAGGAAGCCTCAAATAGCAGCCCATACAAAACAAACAAAAGTTACCATTATAGCATTCTCACACAAACCATTGAATGAGACCGTCTTTCCAATGTTCTAGAATATAGGTATAAACCAAAAGGGCCATATCTGAGCAACAGGTCAAGAGAGACTAGTACTAAGGCGTTGTGCTGATTATCAGTCAGCACAGAGAAAATAACGATAGAGATAGATAAAGTATGAAAACTGAAAGTGTGCTTAGCTTGACATGCAAAAGGATTAAAAGGACAGGTGTATATTATTGAAGGGGAAACTTCATGCGAGCGGAGTTTACCGCCGTAACCACGGAGCGCAGTAAATAACGCCCGCCGTCGTGTTTGAGCCAAAAGAAAATACAAGGTGGACAACCGATTTTTTTTGTGTTTTGGCATGTTTGAGCCATATAGGAAAAACTTAAAAAAAACACGGCGTTTTCGTGGACTTCACGGATTTTTCTAGATTTAAGGCTGGCTCAAACGCGACGGCGTGCGTTATTTACGGCGCTCGCCGTAACCACCGGGACCTTGAAATTTCCTTAAGAAATCAATGTTTTTGAAGAAAGCAGAGCTACTACGAGATCATTCTGGCAGCTACGATATGTCAAAGCTCATTTTTCTTGATTTGATTCTTATCATTCTTATCCTTCTTGAAAACAGAAGAAGCGAGAGAATAAAGTCTGCAGCAGATCTGCTTTATTCGGAGAAGGGAGTAGATTAACTGCAGCGCAATAGAGCAGAAACAAAATCAGAAGCTACAGAGACGCCAAATCAGAAGCTGTAGAGCAATGGCGATACAGATTTTGGCGACGCTGCCAAGTCGCCACCAAAAACCCGGACTCCTAAAATTACCTGAAAAACAAACGACTTGGAATCGTCGGAAATTTCAAGGCTCCGTTGGTTATGGGTGGGAAATCTGCAGTTTCCTCTATATCAGATAATCCTTCTCAAATGGCTCAACTCTCTACGTAAATATAGTAGGTGGTATGGAAACCCTAACTTGTTTGGTGGCTAGGCATATAGGTTTCCAAAATGTATGCCTAAATAAGGAATAAGGACGTTGTAATTACTCTTTTAGCACTTGATGCAGCTATCTGATTTGCATTTTCATCATTGTATCTTTCCACCTTTGCTTTTATCGCCTTAACGTCAATTCTAGATACCAAATTAAACGCTACAGATGCCGGAAGTAATTAGAACAATTTAAGTCTGACAAATATAGATAGTAATGTGGAAAGAAACATACTTACATCTTCAACCTCTTCTACATAGTCATTGTACTCTCGTTATGATACAAAATCTTCCTCCTTTTTGTTGTATCTACACAACAACCAGTGGCATAAGAAAAGCACTTTTCGATGTATTAGGACTTAAGGGTGATTCTCTACTACAGTCATAAAATATGACTGCACATAGATTTGAAGTTGTTTTTCCACATTTAATGAGACACTAGCAAAATGCTAGTGGAAAACCATCATAATTGACATATGTGACACTGTCTTATTTTATACTGGGGGAAATCCCCTGGTATATTTTAAGACTCCATTCCCCTTAAAAGGTGGAACCGAACCTACCCAAACTAAAATAGGACATGTAGAAAACCATTTCTTTCTTATTTGCTTATGTGGCCCAATTAAAATGGCTAGAATATAAGATACCAATGTAGTAGACAATCACCCTATAAATGGATTTAATTTTATGGCGGATAGGAAGCTCCTTGTTCATGGTTCCAGACTCAATAATACGGGCTTCTAGTCCATGTTTAGCACATATTGCTTCAATAATTTGGCATTAATCATGTTACATTAACTGCATTCACATGAAAAACTTTTAGATGGACGACAAACTGCCGAAGCCACTCCTTCCCGAATTGCTGGAGCAGTTCTAGCCGCAGCGGCTCAAAAGCAAGCCGGTCGTCAAACTGAGCATCTCCGACATGTGAAACGTCTCTTAGGGACTCTAATTTGTTGGAATATGTCAAGAAGATAACATTCATTGTATTAGATGTTGTGCTAGCTGTTATGAGCAGGTAGTAATTAGTATCAGCTACTTCTATTAGTGGCAGAATTCAGTAATAGTTCCGACTTCTCAGGAACTCTTATATGTACAACTTTCAATTGTTAGAATCAATAAGATTGATATTGATTTCTTCATTTCCGTTTCTCAATATGGTATCAGAGCGGGTGGCTCTTGAAACCAAGAGTTTTTGGAGATGGAAGGAACGACTAGCAGTCTAGAGATCAAGATTTGTTGTGGAGCCTTGGGGGGTTGCTCAAGACCAAGTATGGAAAAGCTCAAGAACCGTCTAAGATATGTCATTATTTGGTGTGTCGTGTGTGGCTTTGGGTGCTCCCTAGGAGCCACTATGGATGTGGCTTGGAAGGGCTTTGGGTGCTCACTAAGGACCACCACAGATATGGCATGGAGGCTCTGGATGATTGTAGCAAGACAAGTTGCAGGAACCAGATAAGATCCCATGCAGAGGTTGATAATAGCATAGAAGCCAGAAGGACTATTGGTGGGTTCTAACGGTGGATGGAAAGTGTGCAAGCACAATCCCTTGAAGGGGATAATGGCAGCAACGAAGCCAGAAAAACTAATGGTGGATTCTAACGGTGGATGGCAAGTCTGCAAGCACGATCCCATGAGGAGGATAATGGCAGCAAGGAAGCCAGAATACTGTTGGTGGATTCTAACGGTGGATGGAAAGTCTGCAAGCACGATCCCACGAAGAGGATGAGGGCGACAAGGAAGCCAAAAAATATTGTTGATGGATTCTAGCAGTAGGTGGCAAGTCTACAAGCATGTGCCTAAGACTATAGGCAAAGACATGATGAAGATGTTGATTGCAACAAAGAAACAAGAGGAATTGCTGATGGATTCAAGTAGTGGATCACATGTCTGCAAGCATGTACATGGGTGGGAATATCTATTGATGGATTCCTCCAGCAATGGATCACGAATCTACAAGCAATGGATTCCGAGTCTACAAGCATGTGCCTGAATAGACAAAGATGAATTTAGCTTGCTTAATAGAAGGAGAAACCTAATCCAGACTGATAGTTATTTTAGGCATTGGATGGCCAGCCGAAGAGTATATCAGATTGTTTAAAATTGCAACTAGACAGGAAGTAGGACTTGTTTCAAAATGCAGCAAGAAAAGGGAATCACGGATGCTGGGAGCTAGATGCTAGATGTTCACTTTTGTAGGGGATGCCTATCAAGGAAATGAAAAAGAGGCACTGTGTATTCATGTATGTATTCAGACAAAAGCAAGCAGCCGGGCTACACCCAGACCAAGTTATTTTGGTAAGCAAATTATTTTTGTGAGTTGTCTGAGTGAATGCATCAAGGTAGCAATGTATGCATGCGGAATACATCTGCACCATAACATCCTTAGAAGTGGATATGAGGCAAAGAACATTGATGGGAATAGTCTTATGGAAATGTATTTTCAACATGGAAGCATCGGATATGCTTGTCAATTGTTTAACCAATTTGTGCAAGGGATGTTGTTTTCTGGAATATGATGACTGCACCAATTTGTGCAAGGGATGATGTTTTCTGGAATATGATGACTGCAGGAACTATACAACGTGAAGCTAGCAGAGATGTATTAGTCATATTTCAAATGCAACTCCAAACATGTACCGAATCAGAAAACGATATAGGAGGTCTTGGTATCTGTTGGCAAATGCAGCAGACAGGTGAAAAGCAAAATCAAGAAACTTTTGTCATGGTTCTCGGTGTGTGCTCCACCATTAGAACCTTCAACCGAGGGAAATGGATTCATGCTAAGATAAATGGGAGTACACAACTGCAGCAAAATTGTCTTTCCTAGCAGCATGTGAAAGGCTTAGTAGCATACCTGATGCTGCTCCAAAGATGAAGAACGATGCAACAGTCTAGTTTACTGGCACACATGGTTTAGAAGGTACACTTTACATTATCTATGTCATCAATGACGATGCAATGCATGCAGGATGTTCTAATGCAGTAGGGATGCAACAGCTAGAACATGTGAACTTGGGAGCTTGAATAGGGCATGGATGAGATACACCATTTGTTCTTAGGCCATGATTATACTGCATATGCCAGCAATACGTGCACTAAGCATGCAAAAGGTCAGAAAATGACCCACAATAGATGTTCCCACGAGATTTTGGATATTCCTCTAGTGTTTATTGTGATCTATAAATTGTTGTCTTTATCTTATTAGTTTCAACTGCACTTCGAAAGTTGATACGATTTGTAGGATCTAGCAAGAAATTTTGAGAGCACAAAATATTAAGATCATTTACTCTATTACTGGTAATCTCATCAAAAAGCCCTTGTTTAATCTAGTATGAAAACCTTAGCCTTGAGATTTTCTGCACACTATTTCCATTCGTCCACTCTCCAGAAACATCCCCTTTACGTAATCCTTTGACAATATCATTGACTTCTTTTACACAGCTACCCTCCCATGCTCCATTGGTTTTAAAAACCCATGTTTCTATTCCAGCTGCATTTTTTCCATTCAGTAACTTTAAGCTATAAAGAAAAAGTACATACCACTTTACACCGTAACGTGCTTAGATATTATTCCCATACAAATTCTAGGGCCCCTAACAATCGAATAAGAAATATACATACCAAGCATATTTGCAATAGCAATTAGAAAGTTTGGGTCAAGCATATCAGCCGGTAAATGCCCAATCTCGAACCAACACGGCAGCTTAATCTCAGATATTTTGTCTGGAGTAAATCCAGAAGAGTAATATCGGTATAAACTAAACTCTCATGCAAAGTAATCCATCGCTCTGGAAACTAGTTTTCAACTATCAACTCACCATCAAACAAAGTAAGGAAAAAGTACCCCCCAATGGCCAACGATTGAAACTGCGGTAATCTTAGCTTCTTAAGATGTTTAGTCAGCTATAAATGCAGTCTTCTAAAGTCCAGAAAACCACCAGTTAGAAAACCCACAACATATTTTCGCCACGAGATTTTGAACATTCCTCAAATGTTTATCGTGATCTATAACTCTTATTTTTATCTTGTTAGTTTCAACCGCCACTTTGAAAGATGATACAATTTGTAGGGATCTTGTGAGAAACTTTGAGAGCACAAAATATTAAGAACTTTATTTAGTCTATTACTTCTAACCTCATAAACAACTTCTTGTTTAATCCAGTCTGATAACCTTAGCCTTGAGATCTTGCAAATTGTTTTCATTCTTCCACGCACTTGAAACAGGGTAAAAATTACGGGCACTTAATATTTTTGGATTGCCCCTGTTAATGGGAAATTCCTTAGGGAGAGGGTGGGTTTTGAGCATCTTGAGGTATATTCTAGCATATCAAATGGTCTAATGGCTACAATTACTAGTTTTTTTTCCAACAGTAAAAAAGTTTTTGGTATTTTTTTAACACGATATAGCCAAAGGTTTTTGGCTTTTTTAACACCGAAATTTTTTTAGATCACCAGATAGAAAGGATTTTCATTTGCCATAATTCTTTTAAAATGCAACCTCCAATGTTGCTTCCAATGATATATCCTTCTAAAAATATCCTTTAGGCTGAGCGTTTCTAGCTTAACATTTGTTTAGAGTGGATCCTTGCCGTTGCTACTATGAGATTGTCGATAGGCAGCATAGGATGGTTTTATACATTCTAGGGTTGGTCTGCCATGGCGAAGTATCAAAGTCTGCTATGCAAATCAATTAAATAAGTGAGCTTTCTTCCTAGATCATTTTCTATACGAAGTACATCTGTAGTATGACGGATGGCATTTCTCATGTAAATAAGCCTAATTATATGACATCTGAATTCAGTCATTTGCATTGCATGTCACTTTAATGGCTTCAAAATGCTTTATATGTATCCTAGAACAATTGAACTTTGTCTTCACAGGTGGAGGAACTGAATCTTGAAATGGGTATCTTTATCTCAAACAGCTTGAAATGGAGCACCTTCATCTCAACAGCAGCAACATATGTATATGATGTATGCTTCTATCAATCTGGCTCTGTGGTTGCAATAGGTGCTTGCTATTTTGACAATGACAGCCACTTTCCCCCTGCACAATTGTTTATGCTATCATGGATCAACCAGTCAGAGCTTCTAGTGAAAGGGTCATTTTCTAATCAATGAAATGCAACATCTGCTTCGTGATTTGATAGTTATGCAAAACATTGTGGATCTTTTTGTTAGTCTGGCAAATGTCTTATGCACATAAAGCTCCTTTTGTGCCTTGCGATAGGATACTTATGAAATAAGGATGATACATAAGCAAAGCATGATGTAAGAGGCTAAAAACATGAGAGACACCTTTGATAAAGCTACTTTCTCCTCCATTTAGTCGTCTTTGCAGCCATTTTTGCCTTGGTTTTAATATAAACTTGATGAGTAAAGTTCTTGCAGGACATTATGCTTGGGTCTTGGGCTTGGCTTTAACATAAAACTCGATCAGAAAAGTTCTTGCAAAACATTATACTTGGGTCTTTATTAATGTAGGGATGATGCATCATAACTAATTACTATATTGTTCTACCAATCTGGCTATTGCATGTGATCTTGTCAAATGTGCATGTGATCTCTGCATCAGACCATTGGGAAGGGTTTAGCATCCAACAGCTCAGGGATAACATGTGTAATTTAAAGTTGCAATCATTCAATTTACATATAGCTTGGGCTTCCTGTTTAAGCTATCTGTAATGGCTTTGGGCTTTCCCTTTCCATATCTGCTTTGTTTATAGCAATTGCTTTGTTTCTAGCAATTGCTTCAGATTCGAGATACAGATCCAACGCAGCTTCCTTGAGAATTTTTGTTCATTTAATGCTTGAACAGAGATCTCGATATTACTGTTTCTTCCGGATTTGAACATGTGTAACCATTGAATCGGTTCCACACAATATCAATGTTAAAAACAAATACATAACTTTGCACACCTCTGTAGTAAAACTAAGAAAGTGCCAACTGCTGACATATACATCAAATACATTCCAAGATAAATATCTGGCATCGCCAGAAGATTTTAGTTTGCATGTCACAAATTAAGTGACCAGGCAGATATTTCTGTTTTGAGAGCTTTCATCTGTCCACTGGAGGATGCAACACAATGCCACCAAACAGTTTCTTATGAGGTTGTAGATGTATGTAGTCCATCAAATTCTGGCACTGTGCTTAATTTACTTTAGAGCATGATTATAATCATGGAAGTAAAAGTTTTTCCTCATGAATTGTGACATCCATTTAGAAGCTATCCAAGACGAAAGGGCCAAGAGGAGGATAAACATGCTGGCACCATTATTAAGAGCAGGTGTTTTTTTTGTTTTTTTTTTGCGGAAAGCATAACGAGCCCTAGCAAGGTAAATGTTACTAGCTGCAAACCGACCTGAAATCCTTTGAATACATTTAGAGTTCTCGTACAATGTGGACAATATTGTACATGAGATGAGA
This sequence comes from Isoetes engelmannii, assembly GCA_011763485.2. Lineage (NCBI taxonomy): Eukaryota > Viridiplantae > Streptophyta > Lycopodiopsida > Isoetales > Isoetaceae > Isoetes > Isoetes engelmannii. The sequence goes on from JAANSK020247031.1 coordinate 10,970, forward strand.
ACCGCAAATTTGGAGGGAAATTTTTGGTCAGATGCCAAAGATCCAAAGAAAAGAACCAGATAGATTATAAGTTAAATCAGAAACTGTCCATTAGTTGTTCTTTAGGTGGAGAAGGTGGAAGACGACGATTGTCTCTTTCATCCCAAGGAGAACCCCCCCAGCAAAATTTCCAACCAACTTCGAAAAAGTCGAACCAAATTGTCTGCCTTTGTAGGAATGTAATACTCTGATTTCCAATCCTTAAGTCTGTTCTCCTGGAATAATAACGTGAGAAAAGAAAAGCTTCTGGCTGTAAGCCTATCAAACAAAAGATTTTTGTGTTAAGTATTTCTTTATTAGAATTCGCATTGGGATGTAATGTGTATAAAGCACTTCCAAGAAACTTTATCTTCAAACTGATAGCACGGCTATGAATTTCCTATTAACTTAGGAGTTGTGAAAATTCTATTTCTTTGCAAGAATATGCCACAAGTTTTGGGTCGAATAACCATGTGAAGAACCTGGGGACGCAAATAATTTGAACCCATTATAGAACTCAAAAGCAGAGTTTCCGACCTTCAGATTGGTATATACTCCTGATTGGGAAGACAACCCTTGGACCAAGTAGCTAAGACCAAACACACTCTAAAGAAGGAGATATGGATTTATTGCATCCGTTAGACATATGACAAATTTGATAACCAACAACAAAGTGTGTAAACAGACCATTTAGGTATTTCCCTATTTGTAAGGTGCAAGAACTCAAGCTCATACTACTCGTGTTCCCCAGTCAGCAGTCTCAATACTTGCATTATTACTCTCATCACACTAAGAAAAACATTATAGGGGTCATTGTACTGTGCAACTGAGAGTTTTCATACTGCGTGTGCATGCCACGTGCATGTGAGAAAGGGGGGGGGGGGGGTAAATATGGAATAACAGTACTTGGAGGAAGTAGAGATCAGAATCAAGGACCAGCCTCGGCCAGACCGATAACCTTACCTTCATAGCATTTCTAAGTATTGTTTTTAGGGTGCTCTTGAAACTTGGCAAGAGAATGGCGTCCACCTACGGATTTATTTCTATGCATTTCTAGGTGTTGTTTTTAGGGTGCTCTTGAAACTTGGCAAGAGAATGGCATCCACCTACGGATTTATTTCTATGCCCCAATTTTTTGTGGTTGGGAGATTCCAGTGGTGGGATTCCGACTGACAGTATTGCATCTCGCTGACACAGTAACTGCGCAGTCATTTTAATTGCACCGGCCTTAAACGAATTTGAAGCATTTATTTCTCCTTCAATACTCCAGCATTTTATTTCCCTCCACTTCGAGGTGAACCGAAATGGGATGCCATATAAAGAACAATTAGGCGCAAAGAAAAAACGGATCGAAACCCACGTAGTAAGCATGTAATCACGCACAGTTTTGTCACACAGTTACATCTAGAATTCCACAAGCTGCGATACTATAAATCGGTAGCACGATCACCATGAGAATCACCACAACCTGGGTATTAATATTGTAAGCCATTTTATATCTATGCTCCAGGTCAATTTTGCTTTTATAAATTGAGTTGCATCCTTTTTACAGAGTATGATATAGTTTTTAGCAGGCTTGCCTAACACCTGCTACAACAATTCCAGGCTTCTTAGCCCATCCACAAGCACAGCCACTAAGCTAAATCTGTTCCAGGCCATTAGATCTGTCTAATTTTCCATCCACGGCTCAAAAAATTAGAAAATCTGCCACAAATTAAGACCCCTTTCCCCCTTCAACATGCGTATAGATCGGGGTATACACATATTTTTTTTTCCGCGGCTACAGCCTTGGAGGCCACCCAACTGAAATAATGCTAAACTTGAGCTTTGCTTTGTCAAAGCTTGTAGTCATGAAAAAATGTCTTTTAATATGCTCGTTTTGCTTACTGAGCTGAGCGTGAACGTGGTCTTACCATCGATATGTGGAAGTTTGATCAACATTATGCTACCATTGATGCTCCAAGACACCGTGACTTTATCAAGAACATGACCACTAAAACCTCTCAGGTAATCAGAATTGCATTGGATAAGCTTTTTATTGTGGCAAATTTTGTTTATGTTCATGAATTGATGTCTCCTTTCCCTTTTCAGGCTGATTGTGCTATGCTGATTATTGATTCTACTACTGGAGGTTTTGAGACTGGTATTTCAAAGCCTTTATCCTGGATGTTAAGCAGATGATCTTCTATTACAACAAGGTATTTAACTGTTTCTTAAAAATTTGGAATTATACCTTGCAAGCGCAAATCAAGTATTATGTTTGATTTATGGGCTAGATAGATAAGTAGCATGAAAATGTATCAATGTAATGAAATCCTTAGGTGGGATCTAGTGACTTATACGGAGCTATCTTAGACATTTCCATCTTAGCGTAACTAACTTGTATTCCAGTTAGACTAAGGCTGCGTAAAGCTTGACTTATGGTGAATTGTTTCTTAGACCAATATTTAGTTGGACGAAAAAGGGGTGTGATTAATCAAGAGCATTGCTACAGCAACATCCCCCATTAGATACCTTGAGAACTTTGTTATAGGCTTAGAGTTGGCTTGCTTATTCCTCTTACTGAATCTAGATAAGAACTTCTGCAAGTTTATGAAACATGGGTTATGGAGTATCTTTGAACATATCCATGTCCATTGAAAAAGAATATCATTCTTAG
>JAANSK020247042.1:0-13645 GCA_011763485.2 Isoetes engelmannii
CGGTGACAGAAATCTGTGTTGCTTCTTGTTGCTCAAAATCACTCCCCAACCATGATATTGTAGGGGTAAGCTAACTGCTCCAAGATTCTCAGTTAGCTGCTCCCGGCTCTGTCGGTCGCAGCTAAACTGGGAATCTTGTCCCAGTTAGCTTACCCCTATACAATATTGGAATTCATTGCCATCTTCTGGTGGTGCCACCTGATGCACTCATCTATTTGCAAAGTAGTAGTTAGGGTTACCATACTTGCCTTTTGTCACGCACAACGATATTTACATCCATACATATAGATATAGGCACGTCTTTAATTGGTTTTCGTGGACAATAAAAAATCTATTCTATTCACTTAAATAGATCCCTCACAGCGATATTTTTATTCTTTTATTTCAAAGAGGTCATGGAAATAGAAACTGACTGGTTGCATTCCTTCTCAATTTGAATGGAGATGGATTTCCATAACCTAGGATCGCGAAAATCTAGTTGCCCATCCAGACCCAAACGCCAACCCATGGGCCCCTAGAAAGAGTGCCCAATTCATGGTTCCAAACTCAACCCTTCATTCCTCACTCCTCAAGCCATGGTCCCATACTCAACCCTTCATTGGTGCAAATGCTATCCTTACATAAAAGTCGTCTTACAAAGTCGTGTTGCGCTGCAACTACAACACCTTCCCATGTCTTCAGACGGCTGCAACTACAACACCTTCCCACGTCTTCAGATGTGCCTTCGTCAGTAATGGGGCTTCAACCTTGTGCTTTTCATAACCCATGGTGCAAGCAACTCGCCTCGTGTCAACAAGACGAATTTCATATAAGATCTTTTAGAAGATTATAAGCAATGACATGATCTAGATTCTATTCTATTCTAGGCCAATAAAAAATTCGTTTAAAGTTAGTAGAGACTAAATCAACATCGCAATGGTTTGGTGGACTTGAACTTGAAACTTTTAAGATGGTATATTTGTCAGAATCTTTTGTAGTCATGAGAGGGATCAAACTATAAAGGACTATACGTTGACTCCACACATGGGTGTTATTATTTTTATTACCATTAAATTTGTCATCAATGATGTTGGCTTTTGTTAGTTGTGGTATCTTATGATAGTAAAGGATATGTTTGTTGTGGTTGTTTATGTTCAGATAATGCATATAACCTTGTCTATGTTCTCCATGAACGATAAAATTTTCAAACTATCTATATGGCCCACAGGTCCTATAGCACATGTCAATGACATGTTGTTGGAGAGGTAAGAGGGGGTTAATCCCCCTTGCGAGCTTGTATGGCAAATAAACAGGTGAGGCCGGAGGGCGAGCCTGTTTATTTGCTATAACAGGCAAGCAAGGGGGATTAACCCCCTTAACCGGCAGGCAAGCTGCCTCACTCGAAGCTGCACGCACAGCAAGATTACAGCTCCCACACCACGATTATCATAGGCTCGGGAACCTCCACAGCTAAATTATCAACTACCCAACCTGGATTATCAGCATCCGAGGGTGGATCGTGGGCTCAAAGTTGCATCCAGGGCTCCAAGGTGCACGCTGCTGCCATGTTACAAACTTTGCAGCTGAACGACTGCCTGTTATGCTCTATCACAAAGCTTGGATCCATGGCAGGGATTTCTTGGATTAGAAAGCCTGTCGGTTAAGGTATACAACCTTTAGGATTTCACTAGAGATACTTACCTAGTCATTTATAATGGACGTGCATGTATCGTTCTATTTTCTTTAGTGAATTTCCTCCTCCTCCTCCTCCTCCTCCTCCTCCTCAAACAGCACCAAGCCCTTCCATGTGCCAAGGCCTTGCAATATCCCATGGCAAAACTTAAGCTCAATAGAGTCTCTAGAGTAAATATGATGCTAAGATCTATACATTAGAGAATACCCTAGCTATCAATGGAATTGGAAATATTGAGCTAGGGTTCCATTTTTGTCGTCCCCTCTTTTAAGCCCTTTGCTAGGGTTCCATTTTTGTCGTCCTCTCTTTTAAGCCCTTTGCTTATAGCGTCTAACATATCTCTCTAAAGGCAAGACTTTAAATGTTGCAGAAACATTTGGCGACGTGATAGTTGAAATAGACATCAATTAGCATACTTTTCAGTTTAGAGCAATTTTAACATTTGCATTGCGAGATGCATTTTTCTACATCCATTTGAATTGAATATAATTGAATTGATTTTTATCATCTACAAAGACCAAATGGTCTAAAATATGCTTAAGAACAGGCTAAAGCAATTTTGACAATTTGCATTTACCAGATGCATTTTCTAAATTCATTTGAATTTTAACTACACTGAATTGATCTTTGTCATCTATAAAGACCAAATGGTGTCAAATATAAGGAAGAGCACGCTAAGCTCATTATAGAATTAAAAAATCATTATTGGGAAGGGTTTTCAAAATACAGATACAAAAACAGAATTTTAACATCCTTGGAGACCACAAAGGGCTACGTGTTATGCCCAATATTGTACAGACCATTGATGTGAATTTGCATGCATGCTAATATCACAAAAAATGGTTCGTTGCGTAAAACGTATATTTATACGGCTTTTACACAATGGTTTTCATATGATTTGGGGCACGTATTCAGCTATTGATATATACTGTGTATTTATAGAGCGCATGTACCATTTTCGCCTTTCTACAATTTCTCACCATGCTTTACCTATGTATGTATTTTTTTATTGGTATATGTTTTGGTATTTTTTTCTGTTCTTGACATGCAGAAAACGACGAGCCCTACTTTAGGGTTTCGTCTTTCTCAAGTCTGTTGGATAGATTTGGGTGATTGGTTTTGATGGAGGATCAGAGGGAACACCAGTAGCGGCGAAGACGACGCCCTTAACAAGCTTCATCTAGGAGTTTCTTTCTATGCCAAATCTGAGCTTTTGAATTCTGAAAATATTCCTCTTCTTTGGTTGCCGCCCTAGAAGGATCTTAGAGCTTTTGAATTTGGGCTCTTTTATGGAACAATCAACCGGATTGGCAAGAATATGAGGTTCTTATAATCTTGAATAGTTTTGAAGCATATTGTGAAAGCTCCAGATGGTATCATGTTTTATTCTTGGTATGGCAGGATAGGATTCAGGTATCAGGGCGTTGATATTCCTCTCTATATTTTCTGCAATTGCCATTTGATACGTTCTATGCTTCCTAATCTGTGCCTATCTGCCAACATTTTCCATATCTGCCATTGATTTCCCTTTTATACCCATGTTTTTCACAACAACGCGCTTTGAATATTGGATGCAATGTCCTTCTCAATGTCCTTAACATTGCCTGGGATCGATTGTAGCTCATCCTTCTTCCTCATTTCCTTCCCAGATTCCTTGTGTACGAACTCCTTGTCATCTACACTATGCCTTAGTTTTAATTGATTCTTGTATTTATTTATTGTGTCATGGCATACTGTTGGTATCTCCTATTCATACCATGCTCTTCCTTCTTTACACGCTGTGAGGTATTTGGACTTATTCCAAATGCCATGCCATTGAAAGGATATTCATTTTAAGGGCACGATACTATGAAGAATATCTTTGTGCATGTGTAGCATTGCTCTGAATCGCCAATTGCGGTTTGGATTTCCTTTCATTCTTTACTGCCATTCTGTATCTTCACTGCAGTTCTTTTGTGCAAGAACCCCCTGCCATCTACTTCTCTTACCTCATTCCACTCACCAACACACAACTAATGCTTCTCTCTCTGATTCTTGTGGTTCTATAGTCTCATAGCCAGCTTATTCTTGCCCTGTGTTAGGATGTTGATATTTCCAATTCTACGTGACAAATGTGCATTTCCATTCCTCTTTGCAACATATGATTATTGCTATGAAGTTAATCCTGCCAACACGAGAATAATTCTGCCATTATCACAGGGTGCAGCAACCTACATTGGAGCCAGCATATACGTGCTTCGTTCTCTTGGTGCCCAACCTTGGTCCATTAGCCTGATAAAATGAAGTTCCTCGCTGCAATGGAGTCAATCCATGTCAATTTTGCTTCAAATTTTTGCGCAGTTGACAAGGTGGTATCATGTCAAGTAATAAATCCAAGTTTTGGAGGCAAACCCCGTGCATATATGATGATGATGCAGCACACAAATTCTGATTTGAATATTGCCATATTTGTGCTAGTGATGCCACCGCAACTAAGCAAGTGAATAAACATCACCTGTATAGTATGTGATAGAATGCGGAGACGACATCAAAAATCAAGATAAAGATGATGAGTCTAGAGGACATGCCACTGCACAAATTTATGGTGCAAATTCGGTCAAATTTGAAAGGATCATTCTCCATGTGCAGAAGTCTGATTTGTGCAATTCAAAGTCCAGAACTTATCAACTCAAGAATCTAGTTTTCAACCCAATTGAAATCATGCGAAGGTAGCCTCTTGTAGCTGCTTGTATTTTCTAGGTATGATTAAAGTTTTGTATTGATCATTTTTTGGCCGTGGAATATTATGGTCGCATATTCGCTAGTCTATGATGAGTAGTCCAAAACGAATCTACCAGAGCATTGCTGCAAATTGCCCCACAAAGAAGCATATGCAACCATCTCCAGCTAGAGCCCTCTTGCGAGGGCGAGCTTTTGGGCGGAAGAAAAAACATCAAAGATTGAGACAAAAGAAACTGGAGAAGTTCAAATTTGCGAGCAAGTAGCAAACCTAATGACAACCCCAGAAGGTCCAGAGGAGGATCGAAAGCTCCAATGCGCCGGAGAAAAGGGTGGGTAATTTTTTTTTTTTTTTTTTTTTGAAGGATAAAGAATTTTTCATTTATAAATAAACTTTTACAAAGCCCTTATAGCAGATAAACACCCTCCTGAACAGTTTGAAGAGGGGATAGCTACAAAGCTCTTTCATGATTCATGTAGACGCCGCCTTCTCATGGAGATAGCTTGATGAATGTGTCCCAAACAAGAGAAACATCACCTTCAAACACACACTTGAACTTTCTCAGTTTCTCCATGAGCATGTGTAGTACTTGTGTGGCTGTAGTGTATGCCTCTTTGCCTAGAGTGAAAGAGTTTCGTCTTTTCCAGATGATCCATAATACCCATGACCTGACGATATGAAAAGCACTGCGTTTTGAGACTGTCCAATCTTCTGGATACCTACCTAGAAGGAGATCGCTGGTCCCCAATGAAGTATTAAACATATCCATACACCAAAACCAGACAACTTGCACGTCAGTGCACTCTACTAAGCAATGTTCCAAAGACTCTTCCTCAATCTTGCACAAAGGACATAGAGGACTCACATCTGATTTGAATTTGGATACCCTTCTATTTACCATAGGGACCCTGTGCGTCACTTGCCATATAAAAGAATTCACTCGGGGGGGAAGTAGTTTTAACCATACTCCTCTCCAAATTTCCTTCAATTGTGTGTCTGTGACATGCACATTCCACTGGGCTGGCAGCAATAAAGTACCTTTTATTTTTAGGTGCTTATAGGATGATTTCACAAATGAACCCGTCTGTATAGAGTGGTCAAGAACCCAAGGTTTCTCGCTTGTGCAATTTATGTGGTTTGGTAGACTTACTACAATACATTCCCACATTTCTTTATCATTATTCTGAAGGCCAGATTTCTGCTTGAAGACGGTCCATTCTGTTATTTGCCCGCCTTCGTACCACACTGCACATGAGCCTATGCCGCATTTGATCCATCTTCTCACCAATCTGATGTCAACTAAAAGAGCCAAAGGTCCATTCTTGTTGTGGTAACTGACTGGAATCCACCAAGGTGGAGTAGTACTAGCTGCGCAGTTATTGATATCCAACGTAAAAAGCTTTTTCACCACATTCCATGCAAAAATGAGTCCTTTCAAGAATGGAGAGGCCTCGGAACTTGGTTTCAAACCATAGAAGAGAGACCATGGAAGGGATACCTGTGTTGATATTTTAGAATGTCTGCAGGAATTACTTATGGCCTGCATTATGAGTTGAAGGCCTGGTGACTTTGTTTTCTCCTCTAAAATATTCCACATGAATTTAGCAACTAGTATTTTGCTTTGTAAACTTAATCAATCATGTCGATTCCCCCTTTTTTTTGTCTCTTTTGCATTTCCACCATGCTATTTTCACTAGTGCTCCCTCCTCGTTACCTCCCCACACAAAGTTCCTAATTGTCCCTTCCATTTCTTTTATCTTCTCTAATGGGGCTATGAGAAGGGATGAGACATAGATGTGAGTGCTGCATAACACATGCTTCACAACTACTATCCTACCCGCCAATGATAGTTTTGCGACTTTCCACCAATTCAGATGCTTTTGTAATCCTAGTATCATCTCATCCCATACTTTTGTTGTGGGTACATCAATTCCGACTGGGATTCCAAGAAGATTAGAGTATTCTCCATCTTTTAAGATTTTCCATGGGAGGCGCTCTAAGCAACTGGGATATGGTCCTTCACCAGCCCATTGCACTGAACATTTCTTCCAGTTGATGAGGCATCCTGAAGCCAATGAGAAAGTATCTAACATCTGACTAGCAATCTTTAAATTGCTCTCCTCTGCTACTAGAAACAGAAAAGAGTCATCTGCGTATTGATTGCATATCTGATGGGATCCATCCTCCATTTGAAGACCTTCTAATAGACCGTCCCTTGAGGCTTGTAAAAATAGCTGCGAAAATGCTTCTACTGCTATGTTAAATAGGAATGGGGCTAGTGGACATCCCTGTCTAATGCCTCTTTCAATTTCAAATATAGGAGAGGACTCCCCGTTGAGTAGAACTGAGGCGCGTGCAGAATGGAGTAATTTCTTAACACTTTCAGTAAAAAATACTCCGCAACCCAGTTTTAGCATCATTTTGTATAAAAAGCTCCTCCTGATACTATCGTATGCTTTTGTAAAATCCAACTTAATATATGCCACTTTCTGACCTGTGTTTTTTGCCCAATGCATACCCTCAAAAGCAGCTGCTACGTTATTTAAAATAATCCTTCCAGGAAGGAAACCCGACTGGACGGGGGAGATAGTTTCTGCAAGTATAGGCATTATCTTCTCTGCCATTCCCTTTGCTATTATCTTATAGAATGCCAAAAGCAATGTGATGGGTCTCCAGTCGTTGATAGTACGTGGATCTTTTCCCTTTGGAATCAGAGTGATGCACCCCGTATTTAGCTTGGGATCCAGGTGATCTACATGTTGGAAATCTACATAGGCTGAAAATACATCCATTTTAATCCATTCCCAATAAACCTGAAAAAATTCCACTGGGATCCCATCCATCCCTGGACACTTCTCTTTGTCGAGAGCAATAACTGCATGATGCAAATCATCTAAGGATAGTGGACGACTCAACATCTGATGTTGCTCAATTGTTATGACTGGCGACACCTTGGAAACCACTAGCTCTTCAAACTCATCTTGGAAAGGCATTCGGTTCTCTCCAAAAAAGCTTTGAAAATGATCATGAAGGAACTTATGAAGACCGTCACAACTTTTTAATATCGATCCATCCTCAAGTGTAATACTAGATAATGATGTTGACCATCTCTTCTGCTTGGCAGCCTTAAAGAAGAACTTAGAGCATTTGTCTGCTTGCCTAAGCCATGTTAAGCCTGCCTTGCTTCTGTTCTCGACAGACTTAGTCTCCTCAGACTTTTTAAACTCATCTAGTAGTTTTTTCTCCTCTACACCATCATTGGGGCCCGCAGCTCTGAGGGATGCCAATTGACTATATAATGTGTCCAAAAGGGCCCGCTCCTCCTGTATTTTTTCTTTCCCCCACACTTTAGCAAATTGCTTAATATTTGCTAGTGCTGCCGTTAAGGGCTTCATGCCTGAGTCGTTTACAAATGCAACTTGCCAAATCTCTTTGCATTTGGCAGCAAAAGCAGGCTCTTTCAAATGCTTTGTATTCATTTCAAATACTGTTCTAGAAACTTTTTTTCTACATTCCTGGCATGAGATTACCTGCGGGTTGTGATCAGATATCGCGTTGTAAGTGCAGTTTACTCGACAAAGAGTAGGGGAAATGGCGAGGGTTTTATAATCCACATAACACCTGTCATGTCTCGCATAGGCTCTACCCTGTCCTATCCAACCATTGCACCATGTAAAACCTTTATCCCCCTCAAGCTCAATAAATCCACCCTCATCTATCAGTTTTCCCCATTGCTCTTTTTCAAAACCATTGACAATGTCATATGTTGCCCCTCGTCTGTCCTCTAATGTCTCCACCATATTAAAATCACCTAGCATTAACCATGCTATGTGATTCCCAAGACTTTTAATTTTATGTCTGAGGGTGGCCCATAATGCACCTCTTCCCCTAGGGTTGTTATGCGCGTAAACATTCAGAATTCCCCATGACTGGTTGTTCTGCTGGCACACAATGATGGACCACCTTCTGAATTTATCTGACAAAGAGGTTGTCACATTAACCGTATTTTTCCATGCGATTAAGGTACATGCACTAGATTTTTCCTTAGCTGAGACAATTCCAACATACTCGTTCCCTATTATTTTAAACAACACGTCAGCTTCTTCCTTCTTACACTTATGTTCTTGGAAGCATATAATATCCGCATTCATTCTCTTTACTGCTACTGAAAGCATGTTGCTCTTAAACTCCGAGGACTTTACTCCTCTGATATTCCAGCTCACAATTTTAAAATTCATTGGTAATTTTAAGAGTACGGCCAGTTCTTCTGTTTCTCTCATCTAGTTTTCCTTTAACAGCAACTCACCACCAAAGGGGCTGCTAAAAGAAGGGGTTGAGGCTTTTTTCCTTTTCATCTCATCGATGCTGTCTATATTCACACTTGCATCCATCTTATTCTTCTTGTCGATTAGAGCAAATGGATTGTCTAGCATTTCTACGTCGTTTGTTTTATCTGTTTCTGCCCATTTGAAGGCACCGTCGTCGTGTATCACCAAGGCCGTTTCTGGATGCAACACTTCCCGTGTATCATTGTCTATTGTAACTGCAAGTTCCCCCTTCTCTATCAAAGTTGCCTCTGTGATATACTTAGATAGTGATGACATTGGGTGTGGAACCTCTGTAGTTTTTAAAGCCAATGTGTTATGGCCGCCTCTAGATTTCCTGCAATATTTCTAGCTCTTATACCGTTTTTGGAAGCTACCACTTGCCATTGAGCCTCCCCAGTTGGGGTGTCCTCTTTAGATTTTAATCTATTGTGAGGTGTATTCTCAGGCGTATCTTCAAGAGTAGATGAGAATGGCGGTGTGGCAATAGTTATTTCTTGAGAGCGTGTAAATGGAGGAGTGACGGCACACTGGAGAGGTTCGAGTGTCTCTTGACTAATTTCATTTTCTGTAACAGAAGCAGAAGCAGATGCTTGCTCTCTAACCTTATCCTTTGAAGCAGAGTGCTCTTTGGCGTTTGTGTGGTCTGGCTTGATTACACCTTCTAATTCCAGGTTGGGGAACATCCTTCTTATATCCCATCCATTTATGAGATTAAGAAGAAATTTAAAGCAACACATTCCGCTTTTTACAGTCACTCCTTTGGGGATTTGTGTGTTTGCTGGGATAGCAACACAAATTCTAGGCCCCTTCGCAATTGAATGTGAGACGTATGAGCCCAATGTGTTAGCAATAGATTTTAGGAATTCTGGAACTAGCAAGTCTGGTGGTAGATGTTCAGTTTCAAACCAGCGTGGGATTTTGATAGCATTGAGTTGTTTAGGAGAGAAGCCTGGCGTGTAGAACTGATACAGAATAAAGTCTCCTGCAAAAGGGTCTGCTGCACGGGCAACTAAGCTGTCTACAGCTGCTTCACTGTCAAACATGATGAGAAAGAAATTGTTGTCCAATGCCTTAAGTGATTGGTGTTGGGGCAAGCCTAACCTTTTCAAGTGTGCTGAGAGCCATGTACTTAATCTGTGTAAGTCCAGGAAGCCTCCAGTAAAAAAGCCTACAACTGCGCGCGAGATCAAGCTTTCTAGATACAATTTGTGCACTTCATGATTAATTTCTGCGACAGGAAAATTATCTTCTACCTCCACAACTCCGGTAGTGCCATTGATCATTCCTGGTTTGGAGCTTGTTGTCCCCATGTTTTGAACGAGACCCCTCTCTATCATTTGGAGCGCCTCTGTGACTCTTGTGCTTCTATGCGTATCTGGAATGTGGTTCTGAATCCACTCTGAGAATCTCGGTTTATTCACTATTCTCACTGAGTTTTGTCCTTTCCATGTTGAAGCTTTTGGATGACCACCACTACTTTCTGCTATTTTTGCTATTTTCTCTGCTTGATGAACATCTATCTTATCAGTTGGATGCAGTGTACATGCCCTTCCCCATGGCTATATGGCCTGTTCCTTTCTCCACAATTGATAGCACATCACGTGAAGACGATTGAGTCGCACCAAGCACCCTTGCACCTGTGTGCATGTCTGTGGTATTGTGGTTTTCACCATTCATATCTGTCCTATCTAGATTTTGCATTCTATTTTGAATAGAAGCATCTAAATTAGCAAGGGACTTACCTGTGACGCTTATTTGATTCCCAACTAACTTATTGCCTTGTAATCTCCTCGCTAAGTCTGTATGCTCCTTCGTATTCTCTGCTAGTATTGATTCCAGCAATACCGCTGATTTCTTCCTCAACTCAACCAGTTTATTAGCTACTATCTGTTTCTTTTCTTCCCGCTCTTGGCCCTTTGTAATGTCTGTTGCCTCTTCCATCGTAGAATCTAGACCATCACAAAGTAGCATACCCTGCTCTGTGGCTATGTTATGCCCATATTCTGAACAACCAACTCCTGATAGGCCAGCCTTTAGCCTACGCACTGCCCCAATGGCGTTCATGCAAGGCTTAGAAACCTTAGCTCCTCCTTCAGATACTAGTTTCCCTGTGCCCAGACTTGCCCTCTCTAATTTCTCAACACTCAGTTTTGCCCTTTCTGTTTGAAATGGGTCTGATGCGATTGAAGCTGCAGCAGAACCGATTGTGTGCTCCACCAAAGCGGATTGCGTATCTGCACTACCCATCTGGGCCCCTGGCCCCCCAAAATCCTCTCCCGGACCCCCCTCTCGTTGGTCGCCTGCTGCTCTGTTTTTCTCCCCTGCCACTGCCACTGCCGCTGCCGCTGCCGTTGCCGCCTTCGTCAACATCTGAAGGAAATTTTAAAAAGGGGTGGGTAATTTGAAGGAAAAGAATTTTAGAATAGTCCCATGCCAAGACAGAGAGACGCGTAGGTTAAAACAAGGTCACAATGACGGCGCCGCTAGCGACGTCCGCCGGCGAAACTGATCGTGGCCGGCAAGGGGGAGTCGATACTACCAACAGGTGGCATGTTTTGCTTTAAATACCTCCCACATGCTATTATTTATTTACTTGCCTGCCTCCTTCACGATCATGCCCCGAATTTAGGTTTTGCATTAATCGGCAAAAATGCTACTCTTTATTTAGAAGTGCCAGATTTTGGAGAAAAAAAACCTTCAATTTGCCGAATTCTACATTATTTTTATAAAATTTGATTGAATTAAAATAATATTTAATTATTATTTATTTACGATAACTAAGCGGCCATCGTAACTTTTACTGCTGCCAAGTGGCAACAAAGCTATTGAAGCAAGATAATTGTCTCGATTTTTGTCTGCTTTCTTATCCCATATGTCACTTCCTCCCTGATTACCATTCTCTTTCAGTTTCATAATTTTCAGAATGGAGGATTAATTAACTTACATGCATACAATATTGTATTTCGATCGCCATTGTTCTTTCTGGTGGTGCCAAGTGATGCACTAATCTATTTGCAGAGTAGTAACTGGGGCTACCATACTTTCCTTTTGTCACTCATAACGATATTTACATCCATACATATGGGCACGCCTTTAATTGATTTTCGTGCATAATAAAAAATATATTCTATTCTCTTAAATAGGTCCCTCGCAGCGATATTTTTATTCTTTTATTTCAAACAGGTCTTTGAATGGAGATGGATTTCCATAACCTAGGATTGCGGAAATGTAGTTGCCCATTCCAGACCCAAATGCCAACCCATGCGCCCCTAAAAAGAGTGTCCAATTCATGGTCCTATATATCCTGTACCTATATATCATAGATCTTGTGTCTGAGTCTCTTTACAGATGTTATTCCTCAAGCCATGGGCCCATACTCAACCCTTTATTGGTGCAAATGCTATGCTTACAAAAAGTCGTCTTACAAAGTCATTGTTGCGCTGCAACTACAACACCTTCCCATGTCTTCATATGTGCCTTCGTTAGTAATGGGACTTCAGTCCTGTGCTTTTCATAACCCATATGGTGGAAGCAACTCACCTCATGTCAACAAGACAAATTTCATTTAAGATCTTTTAGAAGATATAAGCAATGACATGATCAAGAATTTACTCTGTTCTAGACCATAAAAGATTTGTTTAAAGTTAATAGAGACTAAATCAACATCGCCATGGTTTGGTGGACTTGAGCTTGAAACTTTTAAGATGGTATATTCTTTCAGATTCTTTAAGTCGTGAGAGGCATCAAACTATAAAGGACTATATGTTGACTCGACATAGCTGTTGTTATTTTTACCATCAAATCTGTCATCAATGATGTTGGCTTTTGTTAGTTATTGTAGCTTATACGATAGCCTAGTAAAGGATTTGTTTGTTGTGGACTTGTGGTTGTTTATGATAGTAAGAAATCATGAATGTCGTTGGAACTTTTGTGCGTGTTTTGATGTCCACGAATGATAAGATATCTATCTAGCTATATGTACAGCTCCTACCACACATGTGAATCGTATGATGTAGTAGATTTGGTACAGATAATAACCTTGTCTATGATCTCCATGAACGATAAAATTTTCTACCTATCTATATGCCCCACCCACAGTTAGTATAGCACATGTCAATGACATGTTGTCAAAGAGGTAAGGTATACAACCTTTAGGATTTTACCTAGAGATCCTTACCTAGTCATTTATAATGGTCGTGCATTTATCGTTTTATTCTTTAGTGACTAATCCGAAACACCTCCAAGCCCTTTCATGTGCCAAAGCCTTGCAATATCCCATGGCAAAACATAAGCTCAATAGAGTCTGTAGAATATAATAGAATAGAATAGATTTTTATCGTCCACGGAGACCAATGGGCTTATGGGACCTAAACAAAGAGAGCAGCAAGCCGATTACTGTGAGGATTGAAAAACCCCCGCCCCAAAGGCTTTTCGAGGGAAAAACCTTTGCAGTAATAAGTATGCTGGCATACTGTACAACAATATAGTATCATTCAATACCTCACCGGCGGACACAGTTGAGTCTGTATATCCATCACCTCTTGAAGATATGAGCCCAACACGCCCACGGACGCCGTGTTCAATAGCTCATGCAATGGCTGGCCAGACACAACTAACTGAACATATCGTGCTCAAATATGATCTAATGCTGGGCAAGTCTGAAGTGTATGGCATTCATCTTCAATGACTCCATGTTGGCAACACTAACAGATCCTGTCCTCGCGTGCCTCCCAGGTCCATCGGCCTATCTCAATTCGGCGGCAATGTGCACCCGTTCAGATGGAAGCTATCAGTCTCCGCCTCTTCATAGGCAAATGAGTATGCAAATAGTGTTGTGGGCCTCGGGTGGGCATGGGATTGACCTGCTGCCTATACTGTGCCCCGGGGGGTGCAGTTAGAAAAAACCGTAGAAACCGTGTGAGTGTA
>JAANSK020247053.1:0-36141 GCA_011763485.2 Isoetes engelmannii
GGGGCGGCCTCAACTCATGCACCACACAATCTGGCAACTCAGATACGTTGATGGCGTAGACCTATTGGCTTACACTCCAGACGACATGCCGTGTCACCTGGACGCCAGTTTATGGGCATGCAGGTCAACTTGGTTAAAACTAAGGTACTGCTAGTTTCATCCTCGCACCAGCCAAGGTCCCCCTCCTTCACTTACCAAGGGCAGACTGTAGAGGTGGCTCCGACCTATAAGTATTTGGGAATCGAAATTTTTAATACCACACATTGAGATGCTTTCATCCGATTGCGCGTCACGGCAGGTTGGAAGGCACTATTTGCAATGCAGAACAATAGTCACAAAACAGAGTTGTATGCCTGGGGTTATCAGTCACACCTGTTCAAGGCCTTGATCGAACCTGCTCTTCTATACAAAGCTGAGGTTTTGGGACCCAGTAATATCCCTTGCCACTTGGAATGACTTGGAACATGTACAGATTGCCTTCTTGGCACACGCACTTGGGGTAAACTCCATAGTTCCATACCAGATCCTATTGCAGAAGACAAGTTTCTTGCCCTTCCAGAGGGCTGCACTGGACTGGGTAATTGCTATGGGTGATGCTCGTCTACCCAATCTTGCTTTGGCCGTAGCACTGGGTCCACAATGCCTTAAAGCCTGCCAGAAGGACAAACAAGCACAATGGTTCTCCCGATGGAATGTACAGATAGACGTGTGTACGTGTCCGGATGGAGAAGGATCGCAATTAATTGAGACAATACCTCGACAGTTGCTTCCTTAGCAAACTCTGGGATACAGATGCTCTGACACATGTCAAGATAGCAC
This sequence comes from Isoetes engelmannii, assembly GCA_011763485.2. Lineage (NCBI taxonomy): Eukaryota > Viridiplantae > Streptophyta > Lycopodiopsida > Isoetales > Isoetaceae > Isoetes > Isoetes engelmannii. The sequence continues at coordinate 820 of JAANSK020247053.1, forward strand.
ACTATCGGCAGCAGGTCAATCCCATGCTCACACGAGACCTACAACAATACATACATACTCATTTGCCTATGAAGAAGCGCAGACTGATAGCTTCCATTCGCAAGGATGCACATTGGCTCCGCATTGAGACGAGCTGATGGACTCGAGAGGCACGCGAGGACAGTATCTACCAGTGTTGCCAACAGGGCGTCATTGAGGATGAATGCCAGGCTCCTCAGACCTGTCCAGCATTCGATCATATTCGGGCACGGTATGTCCAGTTAGTCATGCCTAACCAGCCGCTCCATATGCTATTGAATAGAACCTCTGTGGTCTTACTGGGTTCATATCTTCCAGAGGTCATGGATACACGGACTTAGCTATGCCCTCCAGTACGGTATTGACTCGTGATCGTATCGTATCATATCGTATCGTATCATTATACAGTCTACCAACATATTTATTACTGCTAAGGTTTTTTTCCCTCGAAAGCCCTTTATGGAGGAGGTTTTTTAATCCTAACAGTAATATGCTTGCTGCTTTCTTTGTTTTGGTCCCATAGGCCAATTAGAAACCTTGGTTCTTGTGGCTGACATTACGTTTTCATTACCAGTAAAGCATGTGGAGGAAAAATTAACGCACGTTCATGTTTTAACTAAAGTATATCCGATCGTAGCCAATTTGTACAAGGCCATGTGGCCAAAGTGTAATATGGCCACCCCCTAACCCTTGCAATCCAGCTTTATCTCCTGCCTTAAGCGACCGATTCTCTTCCGTCAATGATATTTTGAGTTAAATTTTGAATCTTTGCCATAGAAATAACCAAAGCCTTCAAGGTTAGAATGGATTCCATAGCCAGCATTTAGAAGAAGGATTTTTGCCTTGTAAAGCAAAAGGCAACATTTTAGAAGCATTTCTTTCATTTATAAAACCATCTATTATTAACCGTTTGTGTGCCGCCTCGGCTAGTGGAGCTAACAGAATATTGACATGTGATGTTGTTGTGGGCTAACTGAATAACTCGATGTGGTTGGCATTGAAATTATTCTGAGGGTTGCATGTTCTCTAGTGTAGGCTGCTAATGGCCCCGATGGGCTAGTTGGCCACACATTCATATTTTTCCAGATTTAGCTGGCTACGCCAAAGTAGGATATGTTCCATGCCAAAGGGTAGTGGCCAGTTCAAACCACAAACTCTTAACCTTGCCAATTCGAATTTTTGTTTGTAGTCAAAAAATTATCGAGGTAGCCATTTAGAACATCATATAATTTTCACACTTAAAACACATCCACAAAGTTTACAATTAAGCTGCAAAATACTTCACATATATTACAAATCTTCATTACAACATTGGATTATGCTTAAGAAAGACTTCACAAAACGTGGAAGCCAGCACTGGCAAAATTGAATTCAATTCAATTCAATTAATGCATGATGTTAGAAAACACCATAAGTACAATTGATCCAAGTCAAGTACATGTAGTTGCAACGACAAAAGGGGCTCTTGAATCTTGAATTAAGCAAATCGTTCTGGGGTTTATGCTGGTGCAAGATCTTTGCGATCTTTAGCATTGATTATGTAGAAATATGGCTAATATTGGAGCAGAGTAGACATTGCAAAGTTGGACCTTTTTTTCTCTTCAAGAATCGGAATAGATATTTCGTCCCAAAAGTTTCTCCTGGAAGAACCCTCGATGAGGATTAGGAACGGAGAAAGGATGCCTTGGGCGGCGGAAAAAACAAAGATCCAAGCCTAAAAAGATCCGACCCTATTGATGCAGAATAAAGCAAATCGGTAAGATCCTTTGATTTTGTAGAAGTGGCGCCATATTTTTTGCAGTTTCCAGAGGAAAAGATCAAGCAGATGGGCAGTGCTCAAAAAGAATTAATGGGCTGTACGGATCCTTAAACTATTGTACGGGCTTGTTACTTCCATTGTGCTTACATGAATATGTCACATCAAAATGCAAAAGTATCTAACTGCAAAGAAAACTACTATATTTCTCAATCTCTAAAGAAATGTCAAAGTTGGAAAATATGAAGAATATCTTGCACAATAAGCATAAAAAAAAAACAAGAATAGAATAAAATGGAATGTATTTTATTGTCCACGAAAACCAATTGGCCTATGGGACCCAAACAAAGAGAGAACATCAAAACTACAAAATGCCGCAATATTTTGACTACTTTCGCCACACATTCCTAACTTTTCATCATTTTACTAGATGCCCTTGGTCAACATACAATGTCTTTTGTATTTTTGAAAACTATCAAAATACCTTTAAGATTTACATTAATTCAAATTAATTACATTTATTACCTTAACTAAAAACGTTCATTTATATTAACTATTCAAATACCCTTTACCCTTAAGCATAGTTCGTCAAGGAGCATAGGGCTTTGTATGAAATACGAAAAGTTCAAGGGCGTTTGGTCTTACATGTGCAAATACATTGACCAGGGGCATTCCGTAAGATTATGAAAAGTAAGGCGTATGTGACAAAATTTGTCATAATATAAGGGCATTTTGTAAATTTTCCCCATCATGATAGAGCAGCCAAATCATCCAAATGCCATCTCCAGCACCAAAAATCTCCTTTGAGGTTCAAAGTTTAACAACATATCTGTGTGGTCAAGGAATGAAAGCATATTTGTATGATCCATCTTGCACTACAAAAAAGTGCTCTACGAAATCCAAGGCAAAATAAAGACAAACATATCCAGCAAGGGAATATAGCAGAGCTAAAATTTCCTTCTCTTTCCTAATTGATTTACAAATTTAAAGATTTAAACGGGCATTATTACTGCTGCACTGAAGATATTTTAGGTAGCCATCTAGGACATGGTAAGAATTAGACTACTCAATAACAAACAAGATGAAGAAACCTCCATCTAAAATACAGTTGCAATGACAACACACAGTGCGTTAGCACTTATTTTTTTAGTCATTGGGAGTGGCGACATCTATTTGTGGAACAGGATGATCCGGAATTGAGGGGCCACTTACGACAATCACAGAGGTACTTCTATATTTGTTTCATCGTCAAGTTAAGTCGACATTACATTTGTGAGCTGTGAGTTTCTATACAAGAGTTCGCATAGCAAGAACAAGGATTTATCAACACGGTTTTATGATCTTAATTTCAGTTTGGCATATACTCGTTCTACTCAAACTTTTCATCTAATCCCATAGTTGGGCTCGACTTCTCTGCTGGGTGTTCTAGCATTCCAGAGGGGATTATCAATCAGGAGGGTTACGGCTTGTCTATACTCATGGGAGATTCTTACACATGATCTTCTCAATAGTGACAATTATTACTCTTGGTTTGATAATTTCGAGACTCAATCATCTATCTGAAGTTTTAAAACCTGCTTGGAATCCTGTTACATCAGAAGACAAGGAGAAAGATTTAACAACTCTCACTCTTCTTAGGGCTACAGTTTTTGATGATTTCAAGAGAGAGCTCAGAACTCTTAAGACATTTTAGCATGCTTTGGAGTTTGTGCAGCAAAACTCTATACAGAAAGGAGCTAGGCAACAGGTTAATATCTATAACGGGCCCATGGTAGACCGCTCGAGTATTCGATCCTTGATTTTGCCTGTGGGGCATTTCCGGGACACCGACATAAATAGGTAGAAGCGACTACTCATAAACGTCTAGACGATTTTGCCACAGTTGGTTAAGGGTATGTAGGTTAGGAACGTTACAACTGATATCAGAGCAGGTCTCAAATTCGAGTCTCCATAGGTGCTTATATGCATGTGTAACTTGGTAACGACCCAGCCAGTGGTATACTGGTTAAGTCATTGTCGTGGATGCTCGAGGACGAGCATAGTTCTGATGGAAGAGATTGTAACGGGCCCATGGTAGACCGCTCGAGATTCGATCCTTGATTGTGCTTGTGCCCCAAGACACTGGCATAAATGGGTAGAAGGGACTACTCATAAACGTCTAGACGATTTTGCTCAGCTGGTTAAGGGTATATCGATTAGGAACGTTACAACATCCAAAGGCAAAGCATAATCTCAAACTTCAAGACTATGCAAGCATGAGAGACCATCTTGGTCAACTGAAGACTCTAAAGAACAAGTACTTTGGTGCTAGTGGAGATATGGATGATGCCACTCTTATTATCCATGCTCTCAATGGATTGTCTAAAGAAATAGATATATTACTCATTATTATGAGCTGAAGAACTCTATTAAGCTAACTTTTCATCAGATCCAAGATCAACTTATGGAGGCAGAATCTAGGTATAAAATGGACAATCATGTGGAAGCAATAAACTACTCTAAGGTTGTAGAAAGTTTGAAAAGGATGTTGTACAATGTCTTAAGGAGCAAGCTCTCAAGGCAGAAGCCAAAATGCTAGAACTCCAGGCAATGTTAAAGCAACGACATTCTGCACTTATAGCAGCTAATTGTCATATTGATTTTTTGTTACATGTTTGTCAAGGTACAGAACAGTCTCAGGAAAAAGTTATGCACCAGAAGCTAAAATGCTAGAACTCCAGGCAATGTTAAAGCAAAGCAACGACATTCTGCACTTACAACAACTAATTGTCATATTGATTTTTTGTTACATGTTTGTCAAGGTACAGAACAGTCTCAGGAAAAAGTTATGCACCAGTTGCATCATTTTCAGGATACATCTATGGTGCTTGAAAAAGACTTGAAGGAAGCCAACGCAAAGATAGCACTTAAGGAAGGAACAGTTGCAGAGCTATCTTTTCCATTGGAAAAGGAGAATTGGTTGAGACTCGGTGTTGAGGATAAAGTTGAAGCTTATAAGCTGAAAATACATGATTTAGACGTTACCTTAGTATTTGCCAAAGCTGAAGATTCTGCAACATAGATAGGTACACAAAAGTTACTCAAATCGAAGAGCAAAGTGTTGTGTCTACAAATGAGGCTGAGTGTTTACAATCCAAGTGGATTGAGTGTGAACATACAAAATTGGAATTTCCAGAAAAAGGAAGTAGTCCACCGTTTCATAGATTCTCAAAAGAATGCAAAGAGAGATGCAGAACTTACCTCGTTACTTGTTACCACTTGTTCTGAACAAAACACTTGGTTGTACACAATCTGAGGATGATCTTGTCTTCAGTACGGACTTATTGTATATGCTTCAGTCTTCCAAAATCTTCATTTTCAGCATTGTTCGTCCCCAGGAGGGGTGTTAGAATTATGCTGATGTGTATGATGACGTCGCACTGCTGAGTCACTTGTCATTGACATGGCACTCTATATATCAGCCATAGTTAGGCCTCATTAGTTAGTTCACTCGATAGCATTGGTTAGCTTGCTTTTGTCTCTTGCATCTTTCTTCACATTCTTCATCATTAGGTCACAGGATTCTATCAATGAGGATGATGTTCGAAAATCAGGCATCTTGCATCAAATTGTGAAGGTGGTTTCAGTCAGTCACTTGGCAGTAAGCAGACCTTTTGGCACCATACAGAAGCAGAAAATGATCTCAAGCTCTACGAGGACCCCAAGCTTTATCTCCTCATTCTAGTCATATGTAACAGCCTCTTGGAATTAAGCTTGGCATAACAGACTATGAATGCAGATAACGGATAGAATACATCTTGTATGCCATAATAGAGCCTAAGTTTATGACAAGGATACAAATTGATTTATATACATCGTTACATCCATCAGAAATAATTACTCACAAATATACACCATATGCTGGTTGAGACTCAGCTCCTGTTATAAAAAATAGATGGTATAACTCTCTACACAAACCTATAATTTCCAATAGATACCATACCAATGGAGAAGTCCTGAAACCACACCCCAGAACAAAATTTCTGCAAATAATACATACAACAAGGTGCCAACTTTTTGGGAATGCCATACATTGACAAATATGTGCTTTTTTATCCATGAGACCTGCATGGTGACATTAAAAACAACATCGGTTAATTGCACAAACAGCTTAGGCTCTTTGTTAGGAGGTTGAAAATGCCTGGAACATTTTGGACGTGTAGGACAGCAATGTAATGACGTACCAAGTTGTTATTTGGAGTCTTCCAATAGAAGCCATTTATAATACCAGCAAATACGTCACACGCAGCCATTACAAAGATGAACATTGCATTCATTCCCATCCACTGAAGCAGTAATGTAGGCTTTTGAAGTTGAAATACATCAATCTGCAATAGATGTTTTTCACAACTTCAGTCTTAGCACTACGGGATTTGGAACCACAGAGATAGAAAAGGACAATCTATGTGACGAAAAATAAATAATTTCCTTTAGAAATAACACAATATGGTAGGGAATATCGTAATACACACACAAACAAATCCCCATTACTGCGTTCCTACTTCCATCACAAAAGCTTGATTTACTTTAGTTATTATACATTTAGAGAATACACGTCAGCTTGTAAAAATGCCCTAAACAACCTTTCAGCGCCACTAAAGCTCAGCCGTTCTCTTTATTAATCATGTCTAAGGTTAAGGATAGCATATATCATGTTTTTTCTGACAGGCACTAGCTAACGTGGGGGGAATGGCATCTAAACTAGTATGTATTAGTTCCTTTATAATGCAATAGCAGACTGATTCATATATACAAAGCAGGATACAGTTAACATGACAGGAACTTCTCTAAGAAAACCATGCAATAGAACGAGGGTCTAGATTATCTCCATGTTCTGTATAGAATTTATGGTTGCGCTAGCAAACAATAAGAATTCGACTCAAATATCTATTGACCGGCTTAAGGATTGGGTTGCCCAGATGGAGGTAGCCTTGGACCTCGTATCATTCAACAATTATTGTATATAGGCTACTCAATAAGATGTCCCATCTCCTAGCAAGACTATATTAGAGTTTGCGTAGAAACTGTTTTGCAAGTAGTACTTTATGATTAAGGGACACATTGAAACAGAAATCATAACAAGTTCAGGCTTTATTGAAGAGGGGTTATATCCACTAACCACTATGTAGAGGATCGAAAATACCATCCCAGCAGCCCCAGTTGTAAAGCACATATAGCTAAAACTGTACAGTTGTTTATTCAACGGTATTGCTGCAAGTAAAATTTGGCAAACAATAAGCTGATATAGGCATAAGTAAATCAATACCTAAATCATTGACTGAATCTGCAATCTCTGTACTCTATTAATGTGTAATTTTCCCTCTAAGATCCCCACTGTACAAGTGCAAATGTTATAGCTCGCAACTTACAACGCACTATATTCCGTAAAAAAAAATCATATCTATGGGACAAGTGCATTATACAGCCCCCCTCCCCTACGTGGCACAATCGTGGCCCTCCATTCCATGCATGGAGGGCCCGATATCAGCCCTGCAAGGGGGGGGGGGGGGGGCTGTATAATGCACTCTACCCATATCTATACTAAGTTATCATTGTTGCGGAGCGGAAGTTCGTGAGCACCATAAAGATGTGCAGTTGGAGGTAACAAAGAAAACATTAGGGCCATTAACAAACTTTTTTGCATAAAAAAGACATACAAATTAGGATTATTTAACAAAAAATTCTGATCTTCATATTCTGCTGCAAAGATAAGCAAAAAGGAGTCTAACATCAAGCAGAGCCGTAGTTGCTTAAATACGGCAGGTTTCTCCTTTCTCTTTAGTTCCGTGGCACTAAATACAAAATGAAGCTTACTCTGGTATTTGGTCCCTATGAATTATATGCAAGATGTATTGGTTATGGAAGAACGTAGTTTAAGGAGACGAACTACCATGAGTAAAATGGAGAGCTGTTGCTAGCAATAAGAGTAAAATAGCAAATGTAACCCAATGTAACAACCGTCTTATGTGATCCTGCAATGATATCTATAATTTTAGTATAATGGCACTGAAAGCTTGCCCATAAGCTTACATATACATACCTTAAAATGGATGAGAACATGCCCGTAATGAACCCCGATCAAACAACTCGTTATGGCAGAAATTGAGCTGCATGGATTTGCATCAGTACGCCTTCAATATAATTCTAATTTGAAGTTAAGAATACATTTTAAATTTATGGTACAATGTAGCTAATGTGTGGCATTTTCAGGCAATTGATGTTTATGAGAGCTATATCAAAGTGCCATCCTTAAACAATTCAACCTTTAGTAATCTTGTTCTAGCTGCAACTAAATCCAGAAAGACGTCACTGCAAGAAATGGACCTTTCAATGCCAACGGATGCATACCATGTAAGCTCTTTGACTGAAAATGTGTAACCTTCCATATTGGAACCTTTCAACCAACTGACCTTACGCTAAATCATTGCATCTATGTCAACATCGTTTGAGTGAGACACTTTGGCCCAGAAAGCCAACACAGATTACCTCTCAATTTGATAATGCTGTAAATTTGTTCGTCACTTTAAAGTTGGACTGAATTGATAGTTATACCTACCTCTTAAATTATAGAAAATGTGTAGTAGAAATCAGAATTTAAATTTTCCTTCATAAGATATACCTTAATATGCCTTCAGGTTCAAATGGAGCCTGACACCATACAGGAGCCGTCACTGGAGCTGGCCCTTGTGCAGGGGAGTTTAAGTCACATGACTGTACAAGTCATAAACATGTTAAAGCATAAACATAGGATTTGACAATATAACTGATGTAACCTCTTCTCCCTGGGGGCTTAGGAGGCATGGCTAAGTCGCATTGCTATCTAAGTTGCGTTGATAATCTGTGCAGTCTATGATGGTCCATTTAAACAACCCAGCAAACCACAATACCATGTGCAGCAGAACCCTTGTAGTAGGATTGGATGCGGAACAGATACGGAGGTCTGCATCTAAAAGATTACTGGTTCCTGCATCTAATAAGTTTCATTTCGTTGCAAAGACTCTCCAACTTATGGCAAGTTGAGCTTTGAAACAGGACAAAGATGTTTTATGTTGTCCAAATTCCTCCCAAAACAGCTAATCATCAATAACCTTTATCATTCTTGTGCAAGTCCAATTTCTACATGCACGTCAACCTTATTACCTTTGTTCTTCTCCATGCTGGTCTCACATAGAGATGGTTAATGCCCAAAAGTGTTCGATCCACATATCCCACCGCATTACATGCAGGCCCAAAATCTCCTCTTACTCCACATTTCACCTAAGGGAGTCGCCATGAGAATTGATGAGTTGCATCATATAAAAATTTGCTGCAGAAGAGGAGCCTAACCGTGAAAACTTTTCCTTTAGAGTTGGCAAACGTCCAGTTCGGCACATATAAGCCATATGTTACAGACAAATACACTAGAACCACCACAATGGCTGTAACCCTGTTCAAACATAAGTCAGGAATCAATGTTGCTTTGCCCACTGAATTTAAGAAAAAAAATTCCTAATAAAGATCATGTTTCTACCTAAATGTTTGAGCTTGGGACACCCTACTCGAATCAGGGAGATGACATCATCCTTCTTGGATAGGTTACCCTACAAAAGAGTTTAGACATCAAATTTGGAAAACGGATTTTCTCTGACACCTGGAATTTCAAGGAAAAGTTCAATGCAGCAGACTCTTTCACAAAGTTCAAGCTAGAAAAGCAAATGGTAAAGAAAGGCTCGAAGAAATAAGCAGGCCAATGGTGAAGCAGGCCAATTGTCTGTGAGGCAATCTCCATAACAGGTAGTGTTAAGAGCTCTACTCCCAAGAAAATGTCTCAAAATCCTAGTTTATGAACATTGTATCTTATGTGTCCACCCCCCTCTTTCACTCAAAACAAACCCGCATAAAATACAATATTTATCTATATGGGCATAGACATACCAATGCCAGATATATAACTTAAATATTCCAAAGTAGCCATTTGGAAGCTTCAGCAAACGCCCTTTTGTAGATGCAATCTCCACAAGGGCAGCAACAAAGTATGAAAATGCAATTCGCTGTAATGAAATAGAATCATATAACATTCATATTAGCTTGGCAAGGTTAGTTTTTTAACTCGAACTAACGAGCTATGTAAATCTAATTTTTTCACGTGGTCAAAGACTTTGTCCCCTTTATAAGTTCTAATCTTAACAGGACCAAAACAATCACTGCATTGTTAACAAGCATCTTGAACGTGTTGCTAGCATGGGCAAGAGAAAAGGTAAAATGATGCAACATAGATGCATGAATTACAGCTAGAGCACGTAGATACAATTGAATTTCAATCCACTTTCAATATCATGAAGTAGCATTGTATATATCTGTGTAATCTGTTCATATCATCGTACCTCATCCTATGATTGATATGGCACTACATTTGTAGCATAAGAACACCACATAGCATATCTGTTACCATCCCCTACTTTCTATTTCCATGGTTGTTAGCTCTGCCTATGGGTAGGAAAACCACATGGATTATCTGATAGTGGAAGGGTTATCCGGTACTGGAAGATATTGGAAAGCTTATCCGGTACTAGAAGGTAAAACGAATTAGCAAACATGGGTGAACTCCACACTACATTCCATAAGTGATGAGTAGCAGTTGGTTAATCTTTTAAATCGAATCTTTCCTATATTCCATAATTTTCCTAATGTAAGGTAACTTGACATTTCCCTATGCATAAAAGGGACCAAATTATTGAAACATGAAAGGTGGATTCGTACTTGTCCATTGGCTGTACCTTAGAACAAATCTTGGGGACAGATCTCAAAGAATCCGGACAGCAAACGAAAGTGCAAAGAAATCTATGTACATATATAGTTTTGTTATTGGGTTGAAGATTATTGCTTAGAAAGGATCTTTGACTATACATTAGCATAATTCTTCTTCTTAGGAAAAGAATAGCATATCAAAAGCTAACACTGTTAGGTGGCAGAATTGTTACAAAAGGAGGCACAAAACAAAGACAATCTGCTGACAAGAGTGAAGCTGATGGACCCAAAACCTCAAGGTTTTCCTGAGGTCAGATGTAGATCTTTCACGCTTGTATGAACACCTCACTTGGAGGACCCCAAGTTTTCGACCTAAAACTCAAGATAAGAACACCGCAATTTGAGGAGTTCAGGTTTTCGACCTAAAACTCAAGAATTGTTGCTTCATTTCTGGAGGCTGAGATCAAGACCTTGTTTTGTCCTCTTGTACATTTCTACGACAAAAACTTGTCTTTTTTGCTATATTTCCTGCAGTTCATGCCAAGAAGATAGGTGTCAGGTCCGGTTCATGCGAACAAGACAACTTGTGTGTAGATCGATCTTGCCATGTGCCAGATAATTTGAGGTTGTGAAGCAAGGTGGAAATTGAAGGCTGCATGCCTCCCAAGACCCTCCTTACCATGCAAAATAAAGTCTCTATCAAAACATACCTTCAAAAATAGGTCCACATTTCATTATAGCATTGGACAATAGAATAGAATAGAATAACATTTTTATCTTCCACGGAGGCCAATTGGCCTATGGGACCTGTACAAAGAGGAACAACAAGCGCATTATGACCTGGGTGAAAAAAATCCCCCTGGGGAAAAAACTGTGGCAGCAATGAGCTTGTTGGTATACTAAACATAGGGATGCCATCACAAGATAGAGGGCCAAAGCTGATGCTGTTCGTCCATGACCTCTTGAAGATATGATCCAAGAGTTCCCACCGCATCAATGGTCAGCAATAGATGGAATGCCTGGCTCGGTACCCTAATCTGTTCATAAGAGGGGCATGTTTGCAGAGCATGGTGTTCGACCTCAATGACCCCCTGGCGGCAGCTCTGGCAAGTCTTGTCCTCACGTGCTTCCCTTGCCCATCGCCCTGTTTCAATACGGAGGTGATGCCCCCCGTTCGGATGGAGGCTATCAACCTATGCTTTTTCATGGAAAGGGGGGCGCGCAGGTACTGTTGGGGTCCCCGCATCAGCGTGTGATTCACCTGCTGTCTGTAGTGCCCGAGCTTGACCTGTGCCAGGGCCTCGGCGTCCCAGAGTTTGCCAAGGAAGCAGGGGTCTAGGTAGGCCTTCAGCTCCTCATGTTCCTTCTTGTTGCGGATTCGTACGCACTTGTGTGTCTGGACGTGCCATTGGGACAACCACTGCACCTGCTTGTCTTTCCAGCAGGCTTTAAGGCGTTGTGGGCCCATCGCGACTGCCAAGGCCGCCCTTGGTAGACGGTCTTCATCCATGCGAGCTACCTTTTGGAAATAAAGAAGGTGGCAGCACATGGCTGCTCTCTGGAGCGGGAGGAAACCTGTTTCTTGGAGCAGTATCTGATACGGCACTGTGTGCTTCACCCCGAGTGCACGCGCCAAGAAAGCCTTCTGCACCCGTTCAAGGTCACCCGAGGTGGTGGCGGAAATGACTGGACCCCAAACTTCCACGCCGTACAAGAGGACCAGCTCAACCAGCCCCTGAAGAGGCGTGACTGATGGTCCCAAGCGTACAGCTCTGCCTGATAACTGCTATTCTGCATGACGTGCACCCGCAGTCGGATGCAGCTATCCCAGTGCATGGTAGTGGAGAACTCAATTCCCAAATATTTATAGGTGGGAGCGACCTCTACAGTTTCCTCTTGGTATATGAAGGAGGGCGTCCACGGGTGCCTAGAGGACGAGATCAGTAAAATCTTAGTCTTTGCGAAATTGACTCGCATGCTGATGTGCTGGCAGAAGGTGGCTAGTGCATCCAGGTGACGCTACATGTCCTCCGCAGCGTGCCCTAGGAGGTCAATGTCGTCGGCGTAGATCAGCTGCCTAACAACGTGATGCACCAGCGGGGTGCCCTCTCCGCCGCGCTGGGCCATCCACTGCAACTGGTCAATGTAGAGGCCAAACAGTGTAGGCGAGAGGGGGTAACCTTGGCGTACTCCAATACTGCTGCTCACCAGCTGTCCGAGGTGCCAGGCCTCCGGAGCGCGCTACAACATGTAGATCGCATTCTGCAAGTCCAGGGGTGTGTCGAGCTCTTGCAGTCTACTCCACAACTTGTCGCGGGCCACCGTGTCAAAGGCCTTCGCGAAGTCAACAAAGCAGCAGTAGAGGTCCCGCCGGTGGTTCCTGCTATCCTCAATGATGGCTCGCAGGACGAACAAATGATCAATGGAAAAATGCCCAGGGCGGAAGCCCACCTGGGTGAGAGCCGAACCCCCGAGGTCTCCGCCCATATGGTTGTGCGCTGCTCAATAATGGTAGCTAGAAGTTTCGCACAGAGCGAGCTGACCATTATGGTGCGGTAGTTAGACGGACAGTCATCGGCCTTGTATATGGCCACAACTCTGCTACAAGTGCACTGCGGCGGGAGTCCTTCCTGTAGTGCGCTACTGAGCATTGCTGCTAGCACCGGCACAATTGCCGGCCTAGCCCATTTAAGGAGCTTCGCTTGCATGCCATCCAAATCTGCTGCCTTTCCGTTGGCGAGGCGCTAGTGGCCCATTATCACGTCGTCCACCATGATGATTACGGGCAATCCATCTGTGAAGGTACTGGTGCTTGTGTGCCCAGGGGATCATAAGTTGTTGTAGGTACGAGATCCACTGCTCTGTAGTGTTGTCTCCTTCAGGCTGCCATGTTTTCCTGAGCACCTTTCTCCAAAAGCTCCTGGGGTGGCGCTCCAGGAGGTAGAGCATTTGGTTTTGTCGCTCCGCAAGATACACGGCCTTCTTGTTCTTGAGGAATCTATGGTACTGAGAGACAGCCTGGGGGCGCTTAGTGGGATTAGTGACGCGGCGGAGCTGGCGCTTCATCTCGTAGCACTCGTCATCAAACCAGCGATTCCGGGGGAAAGTGAAGATCCTGCCTTGCCTGTGCGGGCGTCCTCTCTCGAAGCACGTGTTCGCATCCTCCGTGAGCACCTGGGTCCAGCTGGCGGCCTGCTACTGCAATGTGGGAAGCTGCAGTATCTCCGTCAGACCCTGTTCAACCGACTGAGCGTAGTTGTCTGCTAGGTCATTATCTAGGTGCAGCTGGGGTAGCGGAGACGTTGAGCGCACGATCGTGCAGGGTATCTGCAAAGCCACGCTGAAGAAGCGGGGCTGGTGGTCAGAGTCCACTTCCTCATCTCTGGATGCAGTGCTAACGTCGAACTACGTGAGGAGGTGTAAGTGTCATTCCTCCATGAGCACATAGTCAACCACCCTCTGGCCGCCCCTCTGGTTCTCACGCCGACAAGTATATCGGCCGAAGGATGGCCACCGCGCCAGCTCATTGCAAATTAGCAGGTTGAAAAGCAACAGCGTGTGACATGCGTGTCCTCTGACACCCTGGGAAGATGTGCCTCTGCTGGGTTGAGCTGCAATTCGTCTTCGGCAAGTGGGTCGAACCTTGTCACCAGCTCTGCCCCTCCGTCCATGTGCAAGGTCAATAGAACCACACATAAACAAGCGGCACGGGCTACGACACGTGCAACATAGACACGCCGCCCTAGCAGCGACTCGAGCCTCAAAGGACGAGATCTCTACTCGAAGGACGGATACCTCATGCAAGGTCAATAGAACCACACTCAAACAAGCGGCACGGGCTACGACACGTGCAACATACATGGCCCGTCAGACCTACGCCAGACACGCCGCCCTAGCAACGACTCGAGCCTCCCCACCAGCATCACAGCCCCAGACGCCAGATGACTACTGGCAGGACCGCCCGAGGGTGGTAGAGGAGAACACCGCCCACGTCGAGAGGGTGGAAGTCAACCTACGGCAGCTGCGGGCCTCCGAATCGAAGGTGCTAAAGAAACAGCTGGCAGCAGAGAAGCAGCGGCTCTCCGCTCTAGAGATCCAAGTACAACATCTTCAGACTCGCACACTCGAAAAGACACCATGACCGAAGGCGGCTTGATGCCCTCCAGGCAGCAGTTGACGCGCTTTCCTCCAGGATGGACACTATGGCTGAAGAAAGGCACAGTTTCGAGGACGAGCTACAGGCCACCTTGGCCCAGCTCACCACGAAGATTGAGCAGGGAGACGCCCCTCGAGAGAGTGGCCACAGGCCAGAAGCAGAGATCACGAGTGCTGACATGATCCAATTTCATTGGATCCAAGTCAACGATTCTAGTAATAGACATGAACGATTCTAGTAATAGACATTGCATGTGTAAACATTCTGCTTAAAGCATCAGCAACCTTGTTTTCTTTCCCTGGTTTATACTCCAACTACATGCCTTTAAAGTCTTTTATGGTATCAATGAGTTTCAACTTAAACATTTATAATATCCTGAGTTTGGATATGTCTCAAACTCTGCTGATCAAATCGAGCTATGAATTTGGACTCCATTAAATAATGTCTCCATTTGTTTAGTGCATGTACTAAGGCAATCAACTCTTTCTTATAAATATTGTATCTCTGCTCAGAAGGCTTTAGAATACAGCTCTTTTAAGCTAATGGATGACCATCTTGCATAAATACTGCTCCAATAGCACTGCCACTTGCATCTGAACACACTATAAATGGTTTGTTCCAATCAGGTAAAGCTAATACAAGCTCAGTTGCCATTTTCTGCTTAAGATCATGAAAAACTTTCTTTGCATCATTATTCCATTGAAATAGATATCCCTTTTAAAAAACTTGTTCAATAGTAGGTTTATTTTCGAAAATACTTCACAAATCGGCAATAATAACTACATAACTGCACAAAGGATTGCAATTCCATGACATTAGTAGGTAGGTCGAGGCCAGTTAAGAATAGCCTCCACCTTATCTGGATCCATTCTAATTCCATCTTTCAAACTATGTGCCCAAGGTATCCAATTTCTTGCATAAAGAAACAGCTTTTGAATAAATTTATAAATAATTGAGTTTTTCTGAGAAGATCAAAGACTTGCTGAAGATGTTTCTTATGCTCCTATATGGATCTTCTATAGACAAGGTCATAAGAAACAACAACAAGACATTTCCCAGCACAAGTGTCAAAACTCTCCCTATCAATTGACAAAAAGTTGTTGGTGCATTAGTGAGCCCAAATGGTATCACTCTTAACTCTATAGTGTCCAAAAGTGGTTCAGAAAGCTGCTTTTTCCATATCTGACTTCTTGATCCTTATTCGATGATAGCCTGACTTAAGATCTACTTGGTAAATATGCAGGTGCCTCGTAATTCATCACCCATTATTCTTCTTTTGGTTATTAAATCGTGTTCCTCTTCTAAGTCTCATTTCATCCCTTCCTGTTCTGCCCTTGTTATCTCTTATATTTGCAAACTTCTCTTTCTGTTTATTTTCTTTTGGTTTCTAGAGGGTGTTCGTTCCCATATCACAAACCTTCTAAGTTTAGAAAGTTTAAAATTCTCCTTTCAGTTGCTCCTGCTTTTCAGTTTGCATCTGCCATATCCATCGGTTCTAGAAGATCCAACTTCGAAGATGTCCTCTAGCAATCCATTGACGTACTTTTTGCAAAAGTTCAGTTTCACTGACATTGCGAACCTGCGATCCTAAATGAGTAAACTTCATATTATAATCGGCTACAGGTTCACCTTCTTCTTGTTTGCCTTGATCTCATTCTTTCTGTAGAATTTTGTAATAGTTGGAAGGCAAATATTTTGCTTCTATAGTATGTTTGAACGCAGTCTAGAGATCAATCTGAGGTTCCATCTGTCGCGTTCCCTCCCACCACACCTGCGCTTGATCATCAAGGTAAGTGTCCATGGCTTGTAACTGTTTTAGTTTCGATGCCTTGACACACTAACTTCTCCTAAATTCCCAAAAAATCGACAACTTGTGACGGCTTCACACCGAAACCCCCCTTTGAAGTAAGGCATATCCACTTTTTGAGCCACTTACACAGTTTGTCTTTCTTCAAGTTACTTTTAACATCAGTGGAAACAACATGATCTTATGGTATTGGAGGCGACAAAAAATCATTTATGGTAGTGTTTATCTGTGCAGGATCTTTGCAGGATCTGCAAAAAGTTATATGCAATTGCTACATGCTCTTGGTGCCTCTGGTAACCGGCTTGACTAGCTGGCGAAAGAAGAACAATTTGAGTTGCTATAAAGCCAAAGTTGTGCATAGCTTGCAGATAGTCACTTTTTGTGCATAGCAATTAGCAGCTATAGCACAAGAATTTATTACGCAAAATCAAATTATCCTCTAATACCAATTGATACGATTTCTTTTAAACCGGATTCACCAGGAAGTTTTTATCTTGGAGCATAAAATCTTTATCCACTCAGACCAACAAGCTTTGCTATGGAGAATCCTATATTATAAAGTTATTTTGTATGTATGTGGTGCATCAAACCCTAGATTGCAACATCATTTAAAGTGCCACATCATCAAACCCTAGATTGTGCGTGCATTGCCATGTCATCAGACCTAGATTATGCCAAGGGTTGCCACGTCATCAAACCCTAGATTGTGCGTCCTATATTATAAAGTTATTTTGTATATATGTCTGTATATATGTATGTATGTATGGATGACATGGGACTTTTAAATGATGTGACAATCTAGGGTTTGATGCACCAACATACATATGTACATACATACATACGTATATCATACATACAAGATAACTTTGTAATATAGAATAAATGATGATGACGTAGTAATGATGAATATCCTTTATTATAAAGTTATCCGTTTGTAATATAGAATAAATGATGATGACGTAGTAATGATGAATATCCTTTATTATAAAGTTATCCGTATGTATGTGGTGCATCAAACCCTAGAATGCCACGTCATCATTGCCACGTCATCATCATTTATTTTTCATTATTGCCACATCATCATCCCTTTTTTTATTCATTATTACCACGTCATCATCCATCCTATATTATAATCCTGTATGTATGTGGTGCATCAAACCGTAGATTGCCACATCATTTAAAGTGCTACATCATCAGACTCTAGATTTTGAGTACATTGCCATGTCATTTGAAGTGCACTCTAGACTTTGAGTACATTGCCATGTCATTTGAAGTGCCACGTCATCAAACCCTTGTGAATACCACTTCATCAAACTCTAGATTGTGCATGCCATGTCATCAGACCCTAGATTCTGCCAAGAGTTGCCACATCATCAAACTCTAAATTGTACGTCCTATATTTTAAAAATGGTTTGGTTTCAAGGTATTATTAACTTACAACAAGTGCCAAAAAATAGTTGTACACTTCCAATTTGTCAAAACATATGTATGTATGTATGTATGTATGTATGTATGTATGTATGTGGTGCATCGAACTCTAGATTGCCACATCATTTAGAGTGCCACATCATCAAAATCAAACCATAGATTGTGCGTGCATTGCCACATCGAAGTGCCACATCATCACACTCTTGTGCGTGCTCATGCCATGTCATCAGACCCTAGATTGCGCCAAGGGTTGCCATGTCATCAAACCCCTAGATTATAAGTGCCATGTCATCAAAACCTAGATTGTGTCCAAGGTTCAATTATTTAGGAATTATTTGTGTGAATGCTAGGGTGTTTTGAGCCAGATTGCCACATCATCAAATCCTAGACCGTACGTGCCACATCACCAGACCCTAGGTTGTGCCTTAAAATATTCGTGGCTTTTGCTCATCGTATTAAACAATCCCGTATGTTCCAATATAACCCATTACTACTCCACTTTTGTGATCAATCACATGGAACACCCATCGACGGTGGGCAATTTTCTAGTTACAGTAGAAGGGAAATCAAGAGAGGATAGAAGCCGTGAGACTTGGTAAATTATCTATCCATGGAAGGGCTTTTATTATCCCTTGAAAGGACCCCAAGAGCAAATTACCTTTTTGGGCTTTTCCTTTTTAGACACATGGCCTTTTATTATGATTCTAAGAATAGTGTTTTTGTTAGGTGCTTGGACTAGGGTTCGAATCTCTATAATGACAAGGTCGGGTTGGCTAATATAAGATCCCGTTATCAGCCATTATTTTTTATTAGGTCCATGATTTCATCACTTGTTGGTCGTGAACTACACCTCCGAGCTAGTAATTTGTTCAAGTACCGTAACATTAACGCATTTACCCATGAAAAAATGCAAAGCTATTGGATCCATTCGCACAGGAGCACACACATCAGAATTAAGACAGGCATATAGGACCGAAAAGAGCGAGAAAACAAGGTATGCCAATGCTATCAACTGAGAGTGGCTGACGACGACTGCCACACTCTTCAAAACTACCCAACATTTGCACTGGTTTGGGCACGATATGACAGGTTCGCTACCCAAAACCAGCCACTGCATGTAATGCCAAACACACTCTCAATTGGAATACTTGCATCGCATCGTATATCCAGGAGGTGCAAGCTCAATTATGCCCTGATCAATACAATGACATGTACAAAATCTATAATTCATCAACAAAGCTTATTACTGCTACGGTTCTTCCCTCAAAAACCTTTTAGGACGGTATTTTTTTTTAAATCCGAGACTATAATCCCCTATATGTTCTTTGTCTGGCCCCCATAGACCATCTTTTCTCAATGGGCGATAAAAAAAAATGCAATTCAATCTAATTCTCTATCCTAACCTTTAATTTTATCTCATCTTAGCTTTTAATCTTCCACATCGATATACACATCTCAAACTCCATATAAGATCTCTGTTTTTCTTCATTTGAGATATAATCACGCCAGTTATCCTTTGAGAAAGGATTAAGAACAAGAAAAACAAAATTTATCCTTAGAAAAGATTAAAGCAAGAGAAATTTCAAAGCCTCTTATACAAGCACTCAACCCAGATAAGAACTTGAGATCCAAGGGCTTAGGGTGTGTTTCTACGAGAACATCCCGGACCCGACCTGACCTGGCCTAACCACGTGTGCCCAAGTCAGAGCGTTTTCGAGTGCCTGTTTCCATGAGGCAAGGCTCGTGACTCTGTTGGCATAGAACCTGCGACGACGATGCAGCTTACCGATTCTTCAAAAACAGACCAGTGGAAGAACAGGTGAGAGTCTGGTGTTGCAGGCTGATCTCACCGGCTGAACTCACTGGCAGCATCCTGGAGGGTCACTCCAGGTCACCTAAAAGGGTACCCCCTAGACGAATAATGGTGCCCTTTCGCTAATTTCTTGTAAGAAATAAGCGTTCTAAGAAATGTAGCCTATCACAAAATATTATAGCTTCTGAAATGCCATTAAGATGATGGTGCTTATTTGGGATGTAAAAGGTAACGAAAAAGAGAGCAAACTGCACTTACTTGAAGGATTCCGCACCATCTAATCTTGTGCATATCAACTCCATATGTTAAATCATTTGGTGCATGGGAATAACCGCCTACAGAGCAAGGAAAAGAATTACTAACAAAATCAATTTAATATACTAGAATTCTATTTTAACTTATCCTCATACCTAGGGATACCTTTGGGATATGATATTGACAGGGGTATAATAATGGATCTAGAAAGACAAATGAAGACACAACAAAGGACAAAAAAGGACTAAAATGTAAGCAACCTTGAAGAATGAGGCCCCACAACACCAGCTTGATGGATCGAATCACAACCTTCTTCACAGCAGCTCCTCTATCAGCAAGCCTCTACAAAAGGAGATTCAATCTGTGTCAAATGCTACGAATGCCCTCACCCTTATTCCTAAGGGACCAGAAGTTTTTCAACTCCAGCTACAATTTAACTGACTTCAAGCTTTTATATTATATTTAAGCCTTTGATTAATTTATAACTGGTGGACCTTTTCTGTAAAGAAGGGTCTTTTGTACCATAGTCATGCACATTCCATCCATCTCGAAAAACCACTTATAATCTTTGCAAAACACATTCATGCAAACTACTTTCAAAGAAAAGCCAGTCCGTAACTTCAGTTATCCAATGTACAAAAGAAAATTCAGAGTATGTCAAATACTACTTGTGATCTTGGCAAAGCAATTCATGCAGCCGACTTTCAAAGAAAAACTCAGTCTAGCTTCAGCTCATAAATCTAACCAAAAAATTCATACAGTCTACCTTTAAAGCGAGGGCTATGGCAACTCCGACGATGAAAAGGAAAAACGGCATCACAAAATCCGCAAGAGTACATCCATTCCAAGGCGAGTGGCTAATTCGAGGCCATTCGCCTCCTGCATCGTCTACTAGAACCATAGTCTGCAAAATGAGAGGTCTAATTCAGAAGAAAAAAAAGAAGACTAAAATGAGACAAATTTCAGGCATTTTTGCAGACTTACCGCGATGGTGAGGCCCCGGAAGACATCCAGCGTTATAATACGTTTCGTACCGAGCTCCGTCTTAGTTTGATGATGTGGATCCTCCATTAAGGTGGTCTCCGGCTCTGCCATTTCTATTTCTGTAGAACTCGGCTATGGCTATGGCGCCTTCTTCCCTACGGGTCGATCTGGGCCCCTAGATATGCCATCTCAGCCCTCGCATCTTTCACAAGAGAATGGGATCCCCAATAGGGGAGGGTCCCCAACATTGACGCATGATCTATTTATGACGCATTTTTTTGCAAATTGTTTAACGCAAAATTGGGCCATTTTCCATGCTAAACATTTTCGAATTTGAGGCAATTTTTCCTGTGTTTGAAGAAGAAGAAGAAAATTCTTAACGTCCACTGCGTACGAGAAGCTCCACTGCATGAAGCGCACGAATTGGGTATGGAAAGGCGTGAAGTGCCTACATTGGGTATGGAAATGGAAATGTGTGAACTGGTTGGATTGGGTATGGAAATGGCAGTTTCAGTCGCCGAAGATAAGATAAGATAAGAGCACTTGAGTTTTTCTTGCACGCAGCAGCTTTTTTGTGTCAAAAATCTTGAGGTAGGTATTGTTACATTAACCCATCATGCAGTTTTTTCAGACAAAGATTCATTCTAGCATGAGTCGTACCTCTGAATGCCACAATCCATGGAATGGCTTCCAAGACAAAGTTTTATTCCAAGTTGAGCCGTAGCTCTGAATGTCACAATGGCTTCCAAATGCTATTGAAGATTTAGCAAGGGGAACTTTTAGACAAGCAGGATGATTCGGATGAAAATATTACTGATGCTTGATGCTGAGAATGGATGTTCCAATGAAAGGGAGCATCCAGTGCCAGAAATGTTTGTGAAATGGCAGAGACCACATCTATGAGCATTCCAAGTGATGGATCGAGAACTTAGAGTTCACCCTTTTGTTGATTGTATTGTAGTGGAACAATAGCAGTTGCAATCTTAAAGCAGTGCATTCATTCAAATGGCAACCTTCTGGATTTCACTATGTGATATGTACATAAGTCTTGATAAATTATTGTGTTGTCCACTACAGGGTCAAGATCTATTGATTGGAATTGTTGTGGACTCTAGAGACATTATGGGAACCAAAGCTGATGATGCATCCTTTGTTGCAATTACTTTAACAGTAGATTTGCAACCCAATTTACCAAGTAAGTCGCTTCATCTTCTGCAAAGAAACGCATAGCATTGAACTCGGTAGGCCTTTGAACTGTTGCTGAGCATAGCATTAAACAATTTATAGGTGTTGAAGTGTTGTATAAGTAATGGAAGGCAAAAAGACTCTATGTGCACTTTGTTTTTTAACTTACAGAAGTGCTCTCTTTTGCTAATAAAAGAATATGGCAATGCAAAGACAAAGTATTTGCCTTGCACGATGAGCCAGAAGTGTACCATGTAAGGTTGCCCCATGACACTCGCCGTCTCAAGGATTTTGGTGTTTTTTTGTTCCTGAAACTTCATATAGGAGGCTTGCAGATAAGGATCAAATCATTGATTCTTGCAACTGATGGGATAGGTGGAGATATTTTTACAAATACCTTAATTTATGTGACTGGTTTATAATATAGAAGTTTCTGTAGGTCTAGAATGTTCTTAGTATTGAGCAAGTTGTGCATATTGTTGCTTCTAATGCCACTCACAGCACTTCTGCAAGAGCATTAGTAGAAGCAGCAATTCATACATGGGTGTTCAAATATCCTACATCAAAGATGGACGTCTCTGTCGTCATATACTTATGCTCTGTACTTGTGCTATCTACGGTGGCGGATAAGGAAACTGACGTTGTTTCAGATGAGGCATCCCCCTCTGTAGAACATAATTGGACTCTTCTTTACTACTCAGAGAAGATATACAAATACAGAATCTTGCATACGCTCCAGAAGATGACAACAAAACTGCATATTTGGTCCATACACAGAGGCTAAAACTTAATGACATTGAAAGAGGTGCTATGGGAAAAGATGGTAAACCTATCCAGCATAGTTTTGTTGAATGTTTGGCCAAATGAGCGAGATGCACTTAACAGTGTTACTATAAGGTTAATTCCTTAACAGGGTTTTCCAAATTTTTATTGGAAGATAAATTATTGGAAGGTTCTAAGATGAACTAGTTAAGATTTGGATGTTGCACTATGAGAAGCCTGTATACCCTTGCCATTTTTGATGCATGTACTATAGGGTGATTCTTGGATTAGAGAGCATGGGTTGCTGATGTTTGTTGAGAGAATCACAACATAGTGTGATATCTTTGAGCATGTGACACTAAAAACCAGTATTCCGAGTTTGACTAAACAATACAGTGTGTTTTGTTTTCCCCTACAATGAACCGTACATTTTTTTTGTACTCTTCTGGTGGTACATCATCCAAAGTTTGACAAAACAATACATTGTGATTTGTTTTCCCCTACAATGAACTATACATTTTTTTTTGTACTCTTCTGGAGTTACAGAATTGTTAAGGAAATGCATCAGAATTGCTAAGGAAATGCATGAAGGCAAGTAAGTGGAAAAATAGTAGAAAAGAAACTAAGCAAATTTAATGGGCTTCTCAGCATCTTAAACATTATTTTATTTTTATTGAAGAACTATATCACCAATATATTAAAAGAATGGTAGTGATACAAAGCGAGTGAGGAGGAAGAAGAACTGCCCCAAAGAGACAGCGGTACCTCGACACTCCATAACCAACTCACAAAGAAACCTCAACACTACTGCTGCACAAGTGGCCCTAAACCCAAGAAGTCCCGCCAAATGGCGAACTTCTGCTCCATTGATCCTGGGCACACAAGAAAGCTCTGAAAGAGTTTGTACCTAAGTCGAGGAACAAGAGAGGTTGCAGGCTGCTAAACCCTCTGGAAGATCCACAGCCGCCGCCGCTTCCAGATCAGCCACACCAACCAGGCCGCACACAGATGCAGAGCCTGCTTCCAGAGGAGTGGCCATGCCACAGGGTATACATGAAGCAATAACTGCTGGCTAGTCAATCTCACCTGAAACAAAGCCCTGACCCAATCCCATGCTGCCTGCAGGTGGGGGCATAAAACCAGACAATGCTCCACAGTCTCACGGTGTAGGCCACAACAAGGGCAAAGGGGGCTCACACTTGGCCTGAACCGGGTCACAAGAGCGTTCACCCTGATACAACAGTGCACCACCTGCCACAGCAGCACCCTAACCTTCGATGGGGGAAGTGGACACCAAGTCCACGTCCAGACCGAATGCCAACTCGAGCCTGGGAGCTGCAAAGACCACTTGCATGAAGGGGGCAAAGTGTCATCAATCACCAGCACCCAATAAGAAGACCGTACAAAGCATGAGGCCGCAACATCTGAATGGACCTTCCAAACCTGCACCACCACATCATCCTGAAGGACTATAGGTATATGCTGCGGAATACTCCGTGCCACCTGCTCCCAAATAGCCCGATCACTACCTCGCAGCCGAAAGCGGGCTCGAAAAGACTCCCACGAAGCTAGCTGACCCTCCAAATGCCAATCCTCCAAGGTACACATACCAGCATGCCTCCAACGGGCCTGCGTCCGAGCATGCACAGTGGCAGCCAAGGGCAAGTGCGTAGGGGGCAGAGGAACCCACAGGAAGGGAGAGGAGTGGTGATAAACATTATTCTCAAGGTAGAGGGGCAAAAATATGATGGGAAAAAAACTTCGACTTTTCAAATGCTATATATAGTTTTAAAACTAGAACTGCTTAATTGCACTTATAATAGAACAAATTTCAAACTTGTAGTATAAGAGACATCACATAACACGATTGTTTTTAAATTGCTCTCAAATGCAATTTAAGAGAGGGATTGTTTTCTATGTCTAGAGTTGCCTTTATGTACACCAAAATTGTTATTCCCAAATGGTAGTTCTTTGAGTGACATGTTGGACGTGAATACTGTGAATTTTTGTGCTCATGGCACAACCCTTTTGCTATACATGATTTAGTGGAAAAACATGCACAACAAGCGAAGTTGTCATGTTATATAGCCTAACCATTTTTGTTTTTTATTTTTTTTTTGTTTGCACGTCTATTTAGGCCATGGAAGAGACTATGTAGTTCCTTTGTTGTAATTGTGTACTTGTATATCAAGCTCACTACCTTATCATTGTGCACAAATCAATAAGTTTTGGCATCATGGTGTGAACCAAGCATGGATAATGTGGAAAATATGGAGTCCTTTTAATGGTAGGCTAGAAACATGGGCACCATTAATGGTATGCCAGTGCGGCATTATTAGAACATAGGGGCCAATAAGTGGTTTGTATAACCTCCATTCAAGGTACACAAGTGCACCAATGATGGAACATCGTCTCGACCACTTCACTCAAAAAACATTTGCTAGAGTTAGGCCTATCAGATAGGCCAGGAGAGGACATGGCTAGAAAGCTTAGAATCTAAGGTTTCTAATGATATACAATATGGCTATAGTTAAGATGAATTTTGAGTGTTTGTATAATAGGTTAAGACTAAATGAGCCAAGGATGGCGCTCCTCCCCTAACCCTTTAGGCCTAGCTCTATCTATACTTTGAACATATCTAAACATGTAATATTGAGTTTGCTATTTTCTTTTTCCTTTTTTTTTTCTTGGTTCTGCGCCGCAATTTAAATGCTGCGGACAACGACACATGGATGGCTAACCTTGCACCGCCATCGCCGGAGAGACGCCACGGAAGAAATAGAGGAGAAGGCAATTCCGGCGGTGGTGGAACCACTGGTGCTCTCGCT
The DNA here is from genome assembly GCA_011763485.2 of Isoetes engelmannii. NCBI lineage: Eukaryota > Viridiplantae > Streptophyta > Lycopodiopsida > Isoetales > Isoetaceae > Isoetes > Isoetes engelmannii. The sequence continues at coordinate 26,578 of JAANSK020247053.1, forward strand.
ATTATGGCGTCTTTTAATTCATACCACTACTCCAACCCTGACAGATCCTCCTAGCTCTTCTTCCTCTGTTGTGAAGCTTAAGTAGGCCGTGCCAGTTTTATTAACCAAATCTTAGCCTGCCTAGTTCTTTCTGCTATATGGATTTGCAATTTTATGCAGCTTAGTCAAAAATTTCTTCATCATCTCCATTGCTCCCTATAATCTACCCGAAATATCGCCATACTCGCGAAAAATATTTTGGCAGTTTGATTCAGATCTTGGTGCAGCGTTTGACCCAGTAAATGCATATGGCCGACCATGGGTAAAGCAGAAGTGTAAGCGGAAGCCTTTTATTTTTGTGGGGAGTGCCTGCAACACTGTATAAGCTGTGAACAATGTTTTTTGCAGTTGCTTGCAAGGGTAGGCCTTCATGGGCTCGATCCATGTCCGATCCAGCAAGAAGGTCGCCCAAATAGCAGCACTCGGGTCCTGTAAATCCTCATTTGGGTCAAATCAGCCCTGTTAGACTCAATTCCCCTTGAAAATTGTTGTCATCACTGCCATGGTGGCTTCTAAGCGATGTGCTCGAAAATGATTCATGTTTCACCCTTCGAGCTTTAGACGGGCGGTCAATATTCTGGATATGGGGGAAGAAGGAAGGAAAGTTTAGCTCCAGCCTCCAGGCTCTAATATGAGGCACTTGGGGATGGGACTAACCCTGCATTAGCGACAAATGCAAATGTTGTTTGATAATTTCAAGAGTGTAGATCCAATGGAACTACCAACTGCGAGCGGGATTTGTTATGCAGCCATCGACAATTGCTCCTTCGAATCTAACATGCCGCCGCGAGAAAATTTTGCAAATCCACTGATTCTTTTCATACAAAAAGTAGGGTTTTATTTTTACTTTACAACAATTGCCTCTTTTTATGCCAAAAACCATTCCTGTCATACAAAAAGTAGGAACAGTTGTCTGGTATTTTCATTGGAGGCTATATCTAATCTAAAGAGAAAAGCTTAGTTGCCTGGAGGCTATATAATCTAAAGAGAAAAGCTTAGTTGCCTCTCACTCTGCAGCACGTTCCCATTATGGTGATATGATGGTCATGTGATTTTTTGAAAAGGACACTTTAAAATCTTTAAAGCAAGGAGCAATGCACGTAATTACTTTCTTTGCACGCACAAGTATTTAAGTTTTCCTCTCATCTAAACTACATATAAAGACATGATGCACCCAACTAGTTCAACTGCAACTAGGGTTCAAAATCAGAAATTAGGCTAGCCAACAAGTTTGCCTGCAAAAGTTAGCCTGACTACAACTATTCTGCTGCCGGATAAGATTTCAACGAATAGGTGAGTCAAGAGGGGTTTGGCATTTTTCTATACTCACTTCCATACACACAAAGGTCGGGAAAGAGACGGCGGCCTTGGCCGCCGTGATAAATTTCTTGTAGGCTATAATTGAATGTTTCATTATCCTTCGCATGTTTGCACAAATATGCTTAAGCAATTTCCTTGTGTCCATGTTGTCGTCAGGTATTGCGCACGTGGATGGTATTAAAGTCGTTAGAATTGATCTACAATGAAGAAAAAACATGAAAATTCCAGCCTGTTCATGGGTAGCATTGTGTTTGGAAAGTTATGCATGTCTTGAAGAATTAATAATTGAATTGGGTTGGAGTCAGATTCATGATTACAGTCTAGTTGCTTTCATCTTCTGCGGTCTGTTTTTAGGGTCAATGGATGTTTTCGGGTCAAATCTATTATGCAAACGTAGGGAAAAGCATCAATTTGGTAGATTTCTTTTCCATTCGATTCCTTATCCATTGATTCGATTCCTCGTCTTCAAGTTCCTTGTTGAGGATCTGGTAGGTCACTTATCTCATTACAAATAGGATTGATTTATCTCATTATGTCTTCCTGAAACACCTCTTCCCTGAATATCATATATAGATCTATTGCATGCTCAGGAAGAATGAACTCAAACTCCCTCAAAGATCGTCCGGCAGAGTTCATATGATCTTCAATGTCTAGAAGTGACATGTCAACACACCGATCACACACTTGCACATTTTGATCCTCTGCAACCATTCGTGCCTCATGCAAGAAGTCATCGACCATAGAAATCTTGACTTCTTCCCATAGTTGTTGCGAGTTTGAGTTGGAAACTTGTGGTTGAGGGATCGAACCTGCCATTTCCTACTGAGTTTATCATAGGTAAACTTTTTTGGAAAATTGTGGTAGAGCAATTGAGTGGCTTCTATATTTCCAGATGCATTCATCTCGAAAAATAATGTAAACGTTGTCATTATTCTTGCTTCTTATAGTGTCCACGCTCATATCTTCTCGATAATACACATCTTGTTGCATTGGGAGATGCACAGCCAGTCTAGTGACATGAGGAAACTGTTGTTGTATTTCATATGAGAGAATTGTCCATGCTGCCTCAGAAGCTGAGAAGTAGCGTGCATTCAAGAATTGATCAACCTCGTCATGGTTTGTGGTGGGTGCCCTGCAAGACAATGCACCATCACTTGTTGCTTCTAAGTTCACATTGATCATATCCGGCCCTTTGTAAACATACTTGTACAAATAGTTAACGTCCTTAACAGCAGCACACATCTCAACATTGATATGGCACTTGAAGTACGATGTTAGCCATGGATTATATGGCACCAACCATCTGTTGTCTAGATTTACATCACCCATTTTCACTTTCTGGCCATCGTCCCTTCTTCGGTAGAATGGGTATCCATCAACAATTGTCATCTCATCTAAAAATGCACGTGGATAATGCTTTGTATACTTACCATCCTGTATGCATGGATTGTTCGGATATCCAACACCACATGGTCCATGCATCATATTACGGGTGACCACCTCATACAATCCAGGATATGCGTCCTTGTCCGGTATTTTGCACAAATGATTTGATTAATCTCTTTAGCTGTAAAGGGCTTGTCTGCCTTATCCAACATAGTCAGCAAATGAACATGTGGCAAGCCTCTCTTTTGCAACTCAATAACATAGACTTTTGCGATTATACGGTCGAATATACCACAACTAGTTATGAGATCTACCAGCTCCTTTACTTTCATATGGAACACTCTAGCCACTAACTCTGGTCAATCACTTGGTGATTGGCCATATAATACCTCCCTCCTGATCTCTTCCTAATTTGCATTGGCATTCATGGTTATGAAGAGGTATGGCCTGCCAAGTTCACGCACAATAGACATGGCATCCTGATATCGTTGGGTCATGTATCGGACCTCCCAAATGTGAGGACGGTATCACAACTTTTCGGGCAATATCACCTGCATCATCTCCTTCAAAGTCCATAATACCTTGCAACACGTCTTTGCGAATGGTGTGTTGATTCAACACAACGAATTGTAACCTTTCTTATTCCATCTTCGCAAACATATCACAAATATATTCTTGAAACAACCAACCATCCATATGAAGGGGAGATGCATGTCCGCGACGCGTGAACAGATGATATATATGTAGTACTCCATAACACTTACTTCCTTTGCACTACTTCGTCCATGAGGTATTTTAAGATGCCATCCATCTGTACCATAGGGAAGAAGTAACACAAACTGCAATGGATCATATGCCGAGTGGTATGCATCTATATACTTCACACCACCATCCTAATTGGCATTAAGACAGCCACCTCATTTGCAGTTGGAGCATTATATTGCCCCCTCACAGGATTATGCGTGTTGCAAGAAGGTAACGGATATCTTCGATCGGATAAATACGCATAATCTGTGCCGCATTATGCTAACAAATGGATTGAGCTATGTCATAAGGGCCTGCAACTACACTACTATTTCTTGCCTCAGTCCATCAAAAATGGACATCCTATGTTCAACTTGCATGTCATCACCATCCATGATGTATATCTATGAAAATTTTGCATGCTCTTGATGCCCATCCTCAGTACATTGTAACCTCAAGGCTCTACATTTTGCCACTCTTTTGTGCCGCATGCGTCTCCTTCTTGAGGTAGTACTTTCATTTTCAAGTGTCTTGTAGGAGGGATTATTCGCTATGGTAGTTGGTGTTAGTCGATGGGAGGTACCGGCGACTCCTGCTTGACATGGTGTGCCAAAGCAATCAACATTCGTGTCCGTAGTTTGCAGCAACATTGCATGATCACCCGTTTGTTTCTGTATTGTTGAAAATAATTGCATCCTAATACCATCTACTTCTGGTATGATGAGTAATTGCATCCTAATCTACTTCTGGTGTGATGAACAGCAGTTCCCTCGACAACCATCCATGTCATTCAAATGATGGTGTTTTGTCATGAGCTTACCTACTTGTCCAGGCAGACAATGTGTGGGCTCTGGCATGACTGTCTCCCCATTGCTGGTGCATTGGATGGTTGGCCAACATGAACTATTTCTGTAGCATTCACATCATATTCTAACCTCAAGGCTTTAGCCTTTGCAGCACACTTACGTGCCAAACATCTCTTCCTACCAGACTTTTGTTTCATCCATGGGCATCATATAGAGGGATTGTTGGCCACAATAGGGCATAAACATGCTACAGTATACCTTAAAAAGTATTATTTAGGTAGCATAAAACTACCTAAAAAAGTACCCAACACTGGGTAATGGGTACTTGTTTAAGGTCGCAATAACTAATAAGTGTTAAATTGTATACATTCATTTTAACCTCCAATAATGTTGTCTTTACGTTAATCTTGAACATCAACATGTTTTTGACTTCTAATTTGAAACTTTGAATTTGTTTTGATTAAAAGAACAAAGAAATAGTGCTCAATCCTGAAGTACCTAGTGTAGCTACTTTGGTAGGTTCCAAAAATGGACACCTATAGCATGCTTATGCCCAATAGGTGGCGTTTTTGTGTGTGATGTTCCCATATAAGTCCCTGGTACATGTACGTATGAGATCTCCCTAGCTTGCAGCAACATCCTAATATCATTTAGTTTTGATGTGATGAGATGTGAATTCCCCATATGTACAGCAGCTCCGTCCACAACCATGTCATTCAAATGCAGGCACCTTGTCGGTAGCTTATCTACTTGACTATACAGACAATGCATTGGCTCTGGCATAATTGTCTTCCAATTGCTGGTGGATTCGATGATTGGCCAACATGAACTATCTCTGTAGAACTTACATCGTAATCTTACCTCAAGGCTCTTCTAGCCTTTGCAGCTCGCTTACGTGCCAAACATCTCTTCTTACCAGACATGCTTTCATTCACGGGCGTTATAAGTGAGGGGTTGTTGGCCACAACGGGTGGTGTCTGTTTATGAGTTCTCACCATAGGAGTCCCTCGTACATGTAACCTTATATCCATTTAGAATTTTTGCACGAAAATACCCATTTAATTTATGTGTCTAAGCAATTCACATTATAAGCATGCACATCTAACCTAAAGTAGAGTAGGACTCACCTCTGATGTAATGAGCTGTTCTTGTTCGATATTCAAATAGAAAAGTATGTCCTGTAAATATAAGAGCTCGTTGATTAAAAATCACACCATACATTAAGAACATAACTAAAATTTAGAATGGACTAGCAAAGAATGTTTAAACGCATCAGGGTTATAGATTGGTTTTGTTTAGGAAACTACTTCAAAACATCGTGAACACAATAAACATATAAAAATAATATAATGTTGACATTAAACAAATGGTCGTTTGTTATAAGAAACTCTAAACTTAAAGCATATCCAAACCATGTTGCATAAGGTATTGCACATACAAGATAGTTATAATAGCATCAACAAATTTATGGGGTCTCACGTAGATGCGTCTACGAAAGCGTCTGTCCAATTGTTTGACAAAATTCTCAAAATCTAGATAAAGCTTAAACCCTGGACATATCTCAACCCCAAGTGGCTGCAGGATTTTGTACCACTGTCCATAAAATTAACAACCACATCAGTTGATCAATGTGGACTTGCATTGCCAAATTCCCCAATGCAGAACCCTCTGCAATATCTTCCATTATGCTTTTCAAAATCCTCTTCTTCTGCAAAGTATTGGAAATATGCATCAAAATCATCATCAACTAGTGACAACCAGTGTCCATCTCTAATGCGTTATACCACAAATCTTGGATAAGAATCTCATGGAACATTCACAACCACCATCTGCATGGAGGGAAATATGTTATGAGTGCATTATTTTTATGCGTTACGACCAATGTACCAATGTTTTAATTCGAGCTATATTAGTTTCAAAGTTCATGATATTAGTTTAATAACGTTCTTAAAAATTTAACATTATGTCCAATCAATGTCTCCATTCAAGCAATTTTGGTTTCAAACTTTAATAACATTAATCTACTTATTATTAAGGTTCGTAGAATTTTTTTATGCACACACCTCTGCTAAAATAGTTACTTGATTGCGAGATTGGTTGTGGAGTTAGACGTTTGGACATAGATTGAATGTTCGGAATGTTGAATGTTCAACTTTATTGTGGATGAAAATTTGATTTGTTAGTTGGGCCTTGGAAGTGATTTGGTTATTGTAGTTTGGTTGATCGCAAAAGTAAGTGGGTTGGTTAGTCACATTAGAAAACTAATGACCTTAACATCCAAAATATTCAATGTGCCTCAGGTATAAAAAGTAACCACCTTAGATTCTCGTAAGAATAATGTGTTTGCTGCATGAACAACAAAAAATTATTAGTCAAACAAAGATCCTAAATACTAACTAATAATCAAGGAAAGATCCTAAATACTAATGTTCTAAAACTATGCTAACAAATGGAAACCATAGACAAATACTTTAGTAATTAATAGACAACCATACGCTCAAACTGGAGAATTAATAGACAACTTGTAAATAGATGGTAGACTCACTTGTAAGAAGGCATGCAGTATCTCATGAACGTGGATGGTCAAATGATCTTCATTTGATTGAGTTTGCATATAACAAACTCACCAGTTCTGCAAAGCTGCTACTTTCAGAAAATATATGGGTTTGATGTTGCTTCATTCCCATTAGGTTCTTCAAATAGCATTAAGACTGATGATGGTGCTTTATTGCAAGAGACGAAAAAATCGATGGAGATTGAAAACTACATTATAGAACTGATAGATCTATCCGTTGCTTTCCGCCCTGGAGACTTTGTCTTGCTGAAGATCCTTCCAGTAGATTATAATCATGCCTTTTCCAAGTCTAATAAATTATTTTCCAGCTATTGTGGTGCTTTTAAGATTATAACTTCTGTGGGTAAGGGGATTTACACATTGGATGTTCCAAAAAGAATGGTGATTAAGTGTAACTTTTGATTCTAGTCAGTTACAACATTCCCTTGAAACTGATATTGATTACATTCCAACTGCTGGATTCTTGCGTGCTGTTAATTAGCAGAAAAAATTCTGGATACGCGATTTTCACGGATTCAAGGGATGACAAAAATGGAATATCTAGTTAAGTGGAAAGGATATGTTGCTGCAGAATCAACTTCGGAATCTAAAGTGCCTTTATAGGAAATAGCATTGTCTAGGAATTAATAGCCAACCATGCTATTTGCAGATATGGCTTGTCGGTAAATTTGCATTTAACAGAATGCATTTTAGAAGGCCTTTTGCAGCTATGGCTTGACATCTATAGCTATGGCAAACAGGAGATGCACCTATGGCTATGGCAAACAGGGGATGCAGCTATGGCAAACATGTACCCTAGAAAACAGGAATCAATTGACAGGCCAAGCAACAGTGGAAAAAAAAGACAATTACATTCTTTATATTCAAGCTCAATCAAGCATTTCGAAAATGGAAAAAGCATAACGGAATGGAAGGTGATGCTAAATCATAGAATTGGAAGGCTTGCCTGAGAAAGCACAGTCTGAATGCCTCAAAAATGTAGAACTCGTAGGAGTTTGCAGGTGAAAATCGAAGCAGTGTGATGCTTTTAAGCTTGGCTAGCTCTTTAAAAATGAAGAAAAAAGCACAAAAACATAAGAAATGAAGTAGATGGAATGTCACAACTGATTAAGCCCAAAATGCTGGAGCTCTCGTATTTCTTGTGTAAAAAGTTTTTTGAATGCCACTGCTTGAATTTCATGCCCTTTGTACTCACCTCCTTCAAATGAATAATCCAATAGCTGCTTTAAATGATTGATTTGATACCTTGGTTTCCGTAAAGTACAAGTGAGTAGAAAATGATATGTTAGGGATAATGTTAAGGCATAGGACATTTCTTGGGGTAAGGGCCTGGCGAGCCCTTACCCCAAGAAATGTTGGGGTTGGGGGAAATTTCGTACAGCATTTTGTTTGCAGATCTTTGCACAGGGAGGGCGCTGCTCCAGTGCAATGTGGATTTACTCCAATGGGCCTGGCAGATCTTTGAGTAGGGAGGGCGTTGCTTCAGAGCAACGTGGATTTACTCCGGCCATGTTTGTTGTATCCAAGGTTTTCAACAGCCCTCTTGCTGTCAGCGCCTTGAGAGGCTTGAATGTTCTTTTCGCTTTCTTTCTCCAGAATAGAACGCTTTCTTTCTCCCTTTCTTTCTCGCTTTCTTTCTCCAGAACAGCCAGATCTCTTTCTTTCTCGCTTTCTTTCTCCAGCACTTTAGGGCCATTAAAAAACTGCTTGCATTGCATCTATGGCGGATTAATCAGCCTTGAATAGACCTCTGGAGGCTTGAATAGTTCTCTGGAGCCTTTTTATGTTGTAGAGGCTGAAGCCGAGCATCGAATGTTCGAGAGAGCAAAGGGAAGATAAGGGCAAAATGGACTAGATCGGCCTCTCAATCCGTCCGGCTATTGCAGGCCTTCCGCTTAGATTCTTCAGTGGAGTTAGGATCCGATGTGTGGAGGTCCGGAGCATTTTAGGACCGTTGTGGCAAGAAACAGAGGCAGTGTTGCGGTCGTAGAAAAGGATCCGAACAATTTGATACTGGATCATTTACATTTGCAAGATCAAAGCCCTCATATTTCACTGCTTGAGCTAGCAACAGATAATGATATTCAGGCTTTCAAGCAAGCGCTAGAACGGGGCTGCAACGTAGAGAAGATGGAGTGCTAGTACATGCAGGCAGGCCTGGCCACGTAGGCACAAGCACTGGCCACGCAAGCACAGGTCTGGCTACGCATGCACAGGTCTGACCACGTAGGCACAGGCACTGGCGATGCAGGCACAGGCCTGGCCACGCAGGCACAGGCCATTACGCATGAAATTATAGGATTTAAGAACCCTATGAAATATGGAGAAATTCCTCTACCCTAACTTTACGAAATGATATGTTTCAAGCACTGAAATCTAGATATCAGCACATGATTTAGGGCGCACATGTGATACATGCTTCAGCAAATCCTCTGTGTTTGGGGTCGGGTCCGGGAACTGCTGAGAGGCAGAACTCTGTGAGGACTATGGCGCCAAACAACAGCCCCTGTCGAAGTAGTTGTCACGCGGGATTTTGCTGAGAGAGAGAGAGAGAGAGAGAGAGAGAGAGAGAGAGAGAACAGAACAGAAAAGCGGAAGAAAACACAAGGACAGAACGTAGGTCAATCGGTGAAACCGCTTTATTGATGAAATAGGCACCAATGTGCTACAGACAGGCTCGCAACTAAGGCAGAG
>JAANSK020247054.1:0-23634 GCA_011763485.2 Isoetes engelmannii
GCAACAGGGTGTTGGAGGGTTAACCCTCCACTGTTCAATAGGGTTAACCATCCCCTGTTCAATAGGGTTAACCATCCCCTGTTCAATAGGGTTAACCATCCAACAGGGTTAACCTTCCACTACCCATAAAAAAAAATTATTCCAACTTTTGCCCCAGACTCCATATTTAATGAAACTTTGCTTATATCTAACTTAGACCCAAAATGCATTTGCTATTTTAATTTTTTAATGACTAGAAACATGACCATAACTTCCCAAAGAAAGCTCTGTTTCTCAAGTATGTTGCATTGGAAAGCTTAGACAACAATGTGTAAAAGATGCTAGGTACGAAGTGGACCAAATATGGCAAAATGCATTTGTTGTTCTAATTTACAGCAGCACATAATAAGACGGCCATAACTTCAACAAGAAAGCTTTGTTCCTTGAACAAGAGGATGCATTGGAAAGCTTAGAGAATGTTCTTTAAAAAAATACCAGGTACATGTTTTTTATATCCATGGTAGAAATGGGTCAAATAAAGCAAAATGCATCGGTTGTGTACATCGAAACTGAGTACACAACATATTCTCTCAACACTAAATAGAAGCATTTGATGCTCAAACAAGCTAGATGTGCTGAGCCAAGATACCGAACTCCCGCAATAGCAAGCTACATAACCATGTAAAAGCAAGATACCAAAGACATGCAATAGTCCAATTACATCTTACCTCGCTAAATTGTCCAATGGGCCCAGATACAAGCTACTACATCACCAACACTATAAATCCATAAAGCACAAAGATGGGGATTCACACTCCAGAAGTGAAGTGATAAGCTTACATATATATAGCTAGTATCTTCATCAAATAGTGTAAAATAGTCTAGATGTTCCTTTTAATCAAGAGATCTCCCATGTTCCTAGTGTAAAGAGGGCCAATTTTGCAAAACACAACCCTTGTAATAAGCAATCAAAGAATTATATATGAGTATATTACTTTATCAAAGAATCAGGCTCTGCGATACTGCATGTCGCATGCAAATCATCCTAAATGCATCTGAACATAAAAGGATGACTGAGTATTAAAAAAAATGAAAAAATCTTAAGTGATATGCACGATGTTAGCTAACAAATGGATTAAGAGCTTGAGCTTTTTTTGAAGGCAATGAAATGGGCAGTGCTTGGCATTTTCTAGAAATCTCAACATTTTAGAACTGTCTATGTCACTCCTGATACTTCTTGAAATGAATGATCAAATCCCCAGCAAAAGTCACATTGTATGCCAAATACTACTGGTGGTAGGTGTTAGGTATTTGTTATTCACTTCAACAATGCATTCAAGCATTCAACACCATATTAAATCATTTGTGTTATTCTTCACAAACTTTCATCTAATTCCACAAGTTACATCATCCTTAAGTCAAATGATTTATAAGTAGCACATCTAAATTATTCAACCATTGAAATTTTACTGTTCATATTGCACTACCCCTAAACACTGTAGCAGCGAACTGAATGAGAAATATCGAGCCTATTTAAACATCTCAACAACTTACACTTGAATGAATCGGCTCCCGATATTTCGTCTATTCAATCTGTAATCTCAATGTACATTGCTTCTTCTATTTATTTACAGATTGGTCCGGCGGTTTCGCCAGACCATGCTCATCTCCCAGCACTCGGAATGCTCTGATAGGACTGAGTTCTTTTGAACCAAAAAATGGCTCCAACATATATGGGCTCGTGCCCTATAAACAAGTTCCTTATAAAAGGAAATATTTACATGACCATTGGCGACCCTAACAAAGCATTGAACCTTAGGGTAACTTGAATTTCCATATCCAACTAGAACCATTACCTTGACTGAACATATGTTGCACTATGGAAATTCCTGAAGAATGATATCATACGTGTGACCTCAATTATGTCTGCACCTCATCATCTTCAGTATAATGTCTGCTTCATGTCAATGGTCTTCAAATTTATTCTGAACAAACACAAATCATATCTGTATGATTATAATGTCAACAGCTTTGATACTTCTCACAACAAATCATATTTGTATGATTATAATGTGAACAGCTTTGATACTTCTCACAGTAGGCAACATAATATGTAAGCGATGATGTCTGTTCTATGCAAATTTGTGATGCACCTCCCCGGTTCCATATTGTGTAGCAAAAATTGGGGATTTGAGCACAAGATAGATATTAGCTTTCCATTAAAATATGCTGACAGACAACCAGTGTTACAGTGGGGACATAACCCAAACGTAAATTTCTCAGTGCAAATCTTTAAGCAACTTCTTCAAAATCTGCCACTAATCTTTTACCCCTCCATGAGGAGCTATTGCCGTGCCCGTGGTTTCCATAAACTGATTTTCTTGCTTGGGCAAAGGGTGTGAGGCTTAGAATAATGGTAGGCAGAAGACATCTTTAAAGCATAGAAGGGAGTAGCTCAACATAATAATCAGGATGGTCCAATAAGTATGTATTTGTTGTAAAAGAATGTCGTTACGAACTGCTATAACTATTCCAAATAGGTAAAGTTAGAAAGCATTAACTGCTATGACAGAATGCTATAGCTATAAATCAACACTCTGCATAGGAAAAGCTCGCACTGTAGATATGAAATATATCTAAGTGGAATTCTAAAACTTTGATGCATTTAACCCAAATCCAAAGCAACGTAAAACAAATTCAGCAACCTTGGCAGTGCAGAGAATGTGTTCTTATGGGCGGTTAATCCTTGATGATTTTACACACATGAGAATCTTAAAAGATGCTCCATTAACACAACAATTTTGGACAAGGCAACTCCACAATAGAAGAATGTACACTATGAACCAACATTATTACCAGTTTGCGCAAATAAGAGACAGCATGCTAGACATGCATTTTTACAGGAAAATGAACTCTTAGGAAAACCTACCACTGCCAAAGTTTCATAGGATGAAAAATCTTCCAACAGTTCCTTTTAACTATTTTCCTATATCTAGCTAGAGGTACAATGACGATCTTATGGGCAGACTTGGGATAGCTTCACGTGATGCCGAAATTGCAACTAAAAGCATTGATTCTGCGGTGCGGGTTTCAAAAAAATATACTTACCTTAGATATGTGTTAGATATATATCAAGGCAAAGGAAATGGAACCTTATGTAGGGAATCGAAGATTCTAAATCCAAAATATTTAGAAAAACAATACAGTACTATGGCATTCAGTTGATAATGTCATAAGAATGAAACCTAACCTTTACATGTAACAAAGGATTGTTACCGCCCTCCAAGTTTTAAATCCTGCATAGTCATACCATGTCTCTGGATAAAAAAACATTACATGCTATTGTTGATGCTATGTAGAGCTGATTAAGTCAATCAACTATTCTTTTCTTCTCAAATTCTGAATGGTGTTATTAACGTGAAGAAAAAAACCACAATCTTATGCATGCAAATAAAAGGTAGAAAACAACCTTTTCCAACGAATTTGTTATCCATAAAAGGCTGGAATTCTGATGAATTTCCCGCCATGATAGGCTGGAATTTCGATGAATTTTTGTAATCCCAAGCAATCAAATTGCTCTTCCTTAATGCACAACCATTTATTAATATCTGTTCTCAACAATCATAATACACAACAATGATAGCTTATTTCAGACAATCTTATCTTCCAATTGTTTTAATCTAGAGTTAAGGTTTAAAGGCTTGGGCGTACCTTTCTTTACAGATCTACTTTTCATCTTTGAGCGCGATGAGTGGCAACAGTCTGTTTCTTGGGCCTTGACGAACCCTAAGCACTATACATCTTTAAAATACCTAATTCGAGCATGAATTTGCAATGGACCTTACCTATTACCTCCACAATCTGGCGAGAACGTTTGAATTCTAATTCCAATTCTCTCTAACACAGGCATCACTTGTAAATGCACCCCATGAACATGCTGGAATTTCCATATTTTTTCTTCACCATAGTTCAGATCCAACGACAACATTTCCCTCCATGTGTATGAATTTCTTTGTTGGCGGCAACATGGACACTCTGAAATTGCTTCAAAATGTCCACTCTCGTTTGTGCAAACGTGCGAAAAATATTTATTAGGCCATTTTAGCCCCCCAGGCCTATGACCATATGCGCTCAATGTAACACCTTCTGTGTCAAATTCATGCATGAGTCTATAATATCTGTTTGTTCGGACCACACCTCTCTAAGATATGAACTCAATTTATATGGTAGATCAAGATGATCTCTTAACGTGTAAAGATGAAATATCATATTTAGCTCTAATGTGTTTATAAGAGGAACATTCTAAGAACGCATGCTGCTTAATTTCCACTATTGCATTAAGGCATCCTGGGACAATATTTCTCATTACGGGGCACATCATTCGCCCTTCATGTTTCTATGTGCATGGTATGAGATGATGGCCGTAGATGAGCACCTTAATTTTTCCTCCATTGTGAGAGACTAAGTATGACTGCTCCTTATAGGATTCAACTCCATTTATTCATCCAAATAGAATCTCTTTCTCACATTCTTTTCCACATCCTCAATGGGTCCACTCTCTATAACTCTTTAATCACATGGTCGTACACCTCCAATCCACTTTTTGCACCACTTTGTTACCTCATGAAACCAACCATTATGTTGGGATTGCCCAAGTGCCAATCTAGGAAACCGATCCTCATCGGCCAGGATCAGGTTTACTTATATTATTGTCCTGCACAATGCTTCTACCTCAATTTTTGCTTGCTCACTAAGCAAGAAACGCTTCTGCACTCGGTCAATACCCTTATGAGGCAACCCTGACCCCCAAACGCTTGAATGCCAAAAAGCAGCAGCCTTAACTTCTAACATTCAAAATTATTACAAGTTGTAGTTGTGCATCATGCCATAAAATGCTCTCATCCCCTCGAAAGCACGCTTCTGAGCTGATTCCACATGTAGTTAGGTGTGCCATCCACACCAAAATATTTGTAGCTATCAATCTTTTCTAAAGGAATGCCACCTATAAAGCACATTTCATTAATTTGAGAAAAAATGACACTCTCATTGTGCTCCAAATAGCTTATAGCATGTGTTTAGAAGATGAGTTTGTAGTTAGTTTGAAGTAAGAATGTACCCAAATTGCTCAATAAAAATAAATTAATATGCTTTGGTACCGGTCTACTGTGTTGTCACAAGTATGTGCCCTATTTTAGCTTAAGTTGAAGCTAAGTGGACCTCATAACACATGACAAAATGTGAAAAAAATTGCCAACACGATGTTTTGATCCAGAAAAATCAAGTATCGACTACTTAACTGACTGAAGTTGCATGATTAATACCGAAGTATGTGATATAATGAACAAAATGTTGATGAAAACATATAAACATAAGAATAGTACATCGATAAAGCTTAAAAGAATCGCAAGAAGGTCAAAACAAAATCTGTATTATGCTTTGAAGGTTATGTACAACAAATTATACGAGATATTTCAGGGAGGAGATTCTATAACAACATCAAGATTGACACCCACTTCAGCTTTCATCCTCTTGATTTGTTGTCGACCGATCTCGTAAGATCCTTCGTGTCCAATTCCGTATAGCCAAATCTTTCATGGATTGCTTGTTCGATTTCTGCAGCATAATTTTCTAGAACAACTTGATTATCTTTGAGATGTTGATTCCAGTCTTCCTCTTCAGTATCATCTTCTAACATACCAAGAAGGTGCATGACTAGTATGTGCTGCATTCTATTCACTATTTTAGTGAATTTGAGAAGCCCCAGAAACACCAGCATTTTTTTAGTTTCTTCCATTGGCTCATCTTCATTTACTTTCCAACAAATAAGCGGCAGCATTTGACCTATAGTATTTGTCAAAGCTTCCAGCTTTTGAAATTAAGCATTAATAGCAACAAAAACATCCCTCTCTAGAGTGTTAATGTTGTTCATTAGCTCTTTCAACTCTTTGGCATAAGTACCCTAAAAGTTATCTAGAAGACCATCCAAGCTATTGGGTAAAACTGTACTCTAAATAATGTTGATGTTAAGGGCCGCACTAGAAGTTTTTTTCCATCTCGTAATGTTCTTCCTCTTTGACTTCCGTTTCTTGAGGCGACCTCACTAGCTTTTAAAGGTACTCAAAGAAACTCTGAAGAAACTTTGCATTCTTGCCATCATATTCAAAAGCAATGCTCTTCTTCTCCTGCATTAAAGCAATACTAGAAAAGGTACCTGATGAAAAAAAAGTCGAGCACGCGTCCATCTTGCAGAAGGAGCTGCTTCACAATGTGGTTTAAGCAAAAATGTTTTCAATCGAGGCTTGAACAACAAAGCGCTATACATGCCTATCCAACTATATTTGAATTTATTTGTGAACATGATGGCACGTGAACATGATGGCATGACACTAAACTTGTCTTTGGCTTGAGTAATGTTTGGCTGCTTAAAATTCTCATATAGTATTTTTTTTTTCTGAAATTAAAGAAATGGTGCATTATAGTGAAAATTGTGGAGTAACATCCCAAAAAATCAATGTTCTAGATTTGATGACATTCACTTGCATCTTCTTTTCTGTGCAAAAGGCACTAATAATCAAGACGTTTCTGTAATCCACTGGCCGTTTTTGACAATAATACGCTGGCCATTTTTTACAATGATGGCATGACACTAAACTTGTCTTTGGCTTGAGTAAAGTTTGGCTGCTTAAAATTCTCATATAGTATTTTTTTTTTTCCGAAATTAAAGAAATGGTGCATTATAGTGGAAATTGTGGAGTAACATCCCAAAAAATCAATGTTCTAGATTTGATGGCATTCGCTTGCATCTTCTTTTCTATGCAAAAGGCACTAATAATCAAGACATTTCTGTAATCCGCTGGCCGTTTTTGACAATAATACGCTGGCCGTTTTTTACAATGATGGCATGACACTAAACTTGCTTTGGCTTAAGTAATGTTTGGCTGTTTAAAATTCTCATATAGTATTTTTTTCCTCGAAATTAAAGAAATGGTGCATTATAGTGGAAATTGTGGAGTAACATCCCAAAAAATCAATGTTCTAGATTTGATGACATTCGCTTGCATCTTCTTTTCTATGCAAAAGGCACTAATAATCAAGACGTTTCTGTAATCCGCTGGCCCCATACAATATCATCTACAAAAAGCAAAAATTTGAAGTATGGGCTCTCGCACCTCCAAAACTGGACATCCACCCTTCTAGTTCCATCAACACCCTTATTTGACTCCAATCATATTTTCAAAACTTTCTGGCCAAAGAGAGTTGGTGAGAAAGAACACCCTTATTTGACTCCAATCATATTTTCAAAACTTTCAGGACTTGTGAAAGGGAAAGATAACTCAATCAAAACCTTATGATACAAGCAAGCCACCACTTTTCTCAACTCCATAGGAACTTCCAACCAATCTATCTTATAGCAAGATCAGATCTACTCATCTGGTCAAAGGCTTTAACCAAATCTAAGAATGCAAGGAATCTTTTGTTGCACTGTCCTTTTTCACCTTTAGTGAGAACTCTTAATGTGACCAAATGGTTCGGTGTAGAGTGCGCTTTCCGAAATCCTGCTTGCCCAACTAATCTCACTCCTTTTTCATCTCCTTTTTCATCTAGCCATAAGGAAAGCTTACATTCAATCATAGAAACAAACACCTTGGTAAATGTGTTTCTAACTAGGATGGTCCTATGATTCCAGATGACATCCTGATAACCAGCTTTGTGTATGGGAATTAGTTGTTCAAGTCCCAATAAAGATCATTACATTAAAGAATCATTGCATAGACACACCAGAGGAGTCAACTCCCTCAATTCCCTTGCCATTCTTCCATTTCTTAAGTGCATGCCTTACATCTTGCTCTGTAAATATTGGTAGTGGCTCTCCCTCAACCAACCAATGTTCCTCATCATGTGAGCAATACAATCCTAGAACTAGACCAAATCATCCTTTTGGATCCCCCTATTTTTTTTGCTCTTTTTTAGTGTGTTTACAAAACTATTTTGGATTAATTTCCATTTCCTTCATCAAAATCTCATGGTGGGATCTCCTTTTCTTTTTGTTCACAAGCTTTTCTTGATAATATAATAGTGCCTCTCCAGTTGCATTTCCCATACATACCTCTTTAGCCTCCAAGCATTAGCGATCAAACCAATTACAATCTTATGGTTGAAAGTACCAGCCAAGCATTACTCAAGGTAGTCATTAGTAGCTTAAGCCATTCACTTAGACAAATGTTACTCGGATGCTATTACTAGGTGGAGCTAGTTTGTGAATTAGAGGACTTCAATTGTTTATATTATTACTAAACATGAGGCTTCAAGAATGTTATTTAACATCTGATGGTCTCATTTCTCTAAAGATGGATAAAATCCCATTTGCCTTTACACTGCCTTCACGGGTTCGAACAAAGGCCTTTTTTTACTCCCACCAAAAAAGAAATGTGTTCAATTTGTGAAAAGCAGGCTGGAATGTAATCAATACAATTCAAATAACGTTAGAACATCACTGAAAATTGTCAAGTACTTTTTTAGCAACACGAAGGAGGCTGGAATTTAATCGATACAATTCAAATAACGTTAAAACATCAATGAAAATTGTTAAGTACTTTTTTAGCAACATGGTCTCCATAAATAACTGGCCCATATAAAGGCTTCCCATCTGTCAATAGACAGAAATCTAAAGGCTCCACCTTTGCTTCAAAGTTGGGCTGCAAGCATTTTATTGGGGAATTACTTAGCAAGATAAGGAGGTGTAATAGCCATATGAGTGGAAACCTTCATACCTCATAAAAGAAAGGAACTGATACTCGGTACTGCTTGCTGTTATTAATCACACGGTGGATTGTGGGCTTGTATCGGCCATTGCTCCATATCTGGAACATTCACATTATAATCGCTGATATTGAAGTGTTTAAACAACACTCAAATCTCACCTCCAACATGTCGCCTATGTTTACCACAAACGTTCCTGGAATAGGAGGTGCCCATATCCACTCCCCAGAATTGTTCTTCACCTGCATAGATAACCCAACTACTATAATTCGGGTTCACTGACATTTTTATATTATAGGACATGCACAGAAGGGCCCATAGGCTTTGGAGCAGTACTTATGAACATGATGTTATATAAGAACAGTTATAGCCAAAACTATAAAAAACCATGCTAAATTAACCATAGAAGCGGCATTTAGCATCAATAGATAACCACTATGCTGTCAGGAATTGGGACAGTATGGCAGCTCTCTGAAATGCAGCCACAAGTATCAGAATTACCAATTAATTATAGCAGGAAAGCTCAGGTATCAAAACCACAAAAGTAGTTCAAAAAGTGCTAAGAGAGGACTGGTATAAGAATGAACGCAAGAGAACTATGAAATGATGTAGATTCAATAAACTTTAGTTTCTCCCTACCACATGCCAAAGCATTGTGTAACCCCAAAGCAATAGAGCTTGGGCTCAATTCTGTCCATCCTACTAACTCATGTTGCCATCCTAGATGGCATGGAAACATGCATGTACTACTAGTATGAAATGGTGCAATCTTCCCATTGTTGTTTAGTTTGTTCAAAACATTAGCATGCAAGGCTTTCCAAATCAGAATATCCTAGGCCAGAAGAGAGACAAACCTGGAGAGCTTGTACATCTGGATCCTGGTTAACTAGTGTGAGAAGCCCTGTTGAAGAATCATATATTCCATTAGTTTAGTCCGAGTGTGACAAAAGAAAGACTAATCTGCCATGCAAATGAAGCATAATACAAAAACTAGTTCTTAAGGAAGAATCTTGTGGAAATGGTGGGAGCTTCGTGTGTTGTATTTGGGTCCTTTCCATCTACAGTGGATAAAGTGCTTTTCCAGAGGAAATATGAATTATCCCTTAGATTGCATGGGAAAGAAAGATGGTGAATCTTCATTCCAAAACGTTATGTTGGGGTCTTTACTCACAACTCTTAACATCATCGACCAGCTTAAATCAGAGAGAAACCGTCTGCTACTTGCTTACCAATTAAGCAGCACTAAAGATAAAGAATGGGTGCCACTTGCCATTTCTTGAGTATAGAATGACCAAGATCCTTGCTCTTGCACTGAAGAAGCAGTTTCAGCTCTGATAGAGTATCAGGAAAAAAATACTAGATTGCGTTGGAAGAATACAAAGCAGTACAAAAGGATCAGAAGCCTGGCATTTGGACCGGAAGAGCAAAGATAGCTACATAGTATATGTGAGATCCACATGACCAAATATGCTTAACACAGAGACATCCTAGATACGTGACTGCACAGCAGACCTGTTGAGCTTGTAAAGGATTTAATACTGATGATTCATCTCTTCACTTATACCTCATTAACATATTACATGGTTTCAAATCAAATCCAAACATCATAAAGTAACTTAAAAGAGCTGAAAGATTGCATTCTTACCATAATCAGTATGCGCTTCGCTTCACCAGAAATTGGGATGTGAAAAATATGGAACATAATTAGACAATTAAACAATAAGATTAGACCTAGGAATTCGGAAACTAAGCACCTTCTATCATAATTGAGACCCAAAAAAGTGTTCCCATTTCCTAACATCAATGACAAGTTGTAAACACAATGACTACTGTGACATGACAACGAGCAACAACCCAATGTATTTCAGTTTGCCAGAATTTCAATCACATAGAGAGAAAGCCAAGGGACTCGGCCAATATCAGTAATAAAACTAAGTTTTACAACAGAGATCAACTATTTTAGACATTCTAACATACCATCCAATTCCAACATTTCCTCGTTCGCAAATGGAGTCCATTGGAGGATATCCAATAACTCGCATAATCCAAAAGGGATCACCCGCTCTTTCTCCCTCAAATAAGTCTTGAGGCCCACCAAGTGCTAGTGCTATGCTCTTCATTATTATTCTTGCCAATCCTGTCAAGCCCCCCACTTGCAACTGTTAGGTATTATTACAAGTACTTATCACAGAAGGCAGCCAATATTACATGTACACGACTTGTAATTCCAATATTTCAGCAAACATGCTAGTCCAGATCTTGAGTGCATAAACTGTTAAAACTACATAACTTATGCACCTTGATGTTATCCTTTGGATGCTGGGATATCTCTAAATAGATTAATTGTATGGTCATAAGGCTTATTCCTTGTGATATTTTGCTTACTGAAATCCCAACCATCTTGACACAGCTGCAATAATGTGTATATTCCTATCATCTATGCCAGCTAGCATGAACTTCACAAAGGAGCACCAACATCTTATATGCTTCATAGATGGCTTATATTGTGATCCTGACGATAAAATAGCTGCTACATCCTCTAGAATGCCACCACACACTACAGAGTAATTCCTTGATGTCATCTGTATCCATAAACCCAATACGAGCAATCCTCACGCTATCGTCAAGAATAATCAAGATTGTCAATATGTTTTTCAACTTTCCATTTCATTTCAATGAACATATTTTTGAACCTCCATATCTCAGCAGCATATTGGAAATATATCCAACTCATCCTATTTGTGTAATCTGCTAATGCCCAATTGTTCATTTTTTCCTTGGGACTTTATTATATTACCTAAGAACTTAGTTTCTGTGTGAGGTCAATGTCATGGTTAACTATTTCGATAAACAGATAGATTATTTTGATAATATAAGTCAGTTAAAAACAATATTTTGCATGTGTTGGCACTATAAAAAGGAAAAATTTGGTTCAAATATCTACCTTTCATTTCAGTGATGTACTTCTCCATTAGTTCTTTAAAGTGCTTTGGATTCTGTGGCCTGCATATTCAAACTTAGAATTTCCATCCAATTGAATGCAGAACTTAAGGGCGCCCAAAATAAAACTCAAGACAAAGATGAGAAGAAACCAATTAAACCAACAAATCTTCTAGTATAAGAAATTAGTGAGATGACTAGCATAAGCGAACAGGTTGGTGTCCTATGTTCCCGAGTTCATAAACAATCAAGCCACTCATTATGGAACTTCATCTTGTCTTAAAAAGGTTCGGTAAACTTGCTTGTCACTGTTGCCAGACAACAGTCTGCCCAATGTTTAAAATGCTGCACCAGTTCCTGGATATTGCATAATTCCGGTTTCAAGCTACCAGGAACTTGTTTCAAGGCCTTTAACTGGGGTGCATAATCGACACAAAGAACTAAGGACCCTATGTTAATAACAGATCAATACTACGAGGATGATCATTGATGCATCGGCATCATGACATGACGTTGCAACAAGGAGCTCCATCTAGCAACTTCTAAGTTCTGCTAGCAGCTGACCATTCACAGACTAGATAAACTTTTACTCCATGTAAACCTGCTCCTTGACCATAATTGATGAAGGAAAGTGCTTACCATGCCAAAATTTAGTCTCATGGACCATAACAAAATAAACGGAGGGGATTTTATACAATGGTCGTCAACCATGGCTATTTACACATCAAAGGCTTAATTCGGACCTTAGAATTCCATGGGTAAGGAGGCTCCTTTATTTCTGCTCTGGAAACCATGCAGTTGGTTTTCCTCCGGCCTACAGGTAAATTCATTCCAATTGTTTGAAAACAAAGACTATTGTGACAACTTTAATGCTATTTACAATTTTCCGTTCTGTACTTGCTACATTTTTGTTTTTTGCACTAAATTCTATCCCTCTCTAGCACTCTGCAGCACCCTAATCACGTGCTTATCTATAAGTATAGCAATAAATAAGCTTATAAAACAAATTACAAAAAAATAAATTACCATTGATTTGGGCCGATAAGGCATTTCCCAAGCACTGAGACACATGATGGGCCGTCCTTCCCAAACTCGCGAAAGTACTGAAAACACACAAGTGGAAAATAATAGATAAACTGGCTACAGGTAAGTTTACTCCAAATAAGTGACAGCCACTTTCAATCAATCCATTGAATCCATCGGGACATCACCTTTGCACATGATCATAATAATGATATGACAACAAAACAACAATATTGATAAATTATTTACCAGCTCTCGTAAAGATCCCATATAAGTCTCCAGTTTATGCTAACTATTTTAGAGAGCCAAATGTATAACTGGTGGCAAAAGCTTGCATCTACCCAGTCCGAAGTACAAATGATGCAAATACGCAGAGGTATGGGGCTATGGTTTTCCTCCTCCCTATTGGCCTGGCAGTGCTTATCTCATTTCCTCAATTATCCAAGATCCGGGCCATTTAAATTTGACCTGGTACTTTGGATGCGTTCATACAATGTAAAGACATGTGCTCCCTTCAGTAAATTCTCTTCTAAAACTGCTTGAAGCTACTTCTGATTCTACAATAGCTCGGCCAATTCCATATACCTTGTGCTGATAGCTTACATAGTAGAAGATCAGGCTTATGCAAAGGCTAACATATACATTGCAATTTAAAAGTAATGGCACTTGAAATAAAACTAAAACTTACATCAATCGCTTCATGCTAGTCTAGTCTATCCAGAAGATCAGGCTTATGCAAAAGCTGACATATATATTGCAACTTAAAGGTAACCGCACTTGAAATAAAAGTAAAACTTACATCAATTGCTTCATGCCAATCAGAGGTGCCTTTGGTCACGTTCTCTCCCAGGTTTTGGTACCCCCTATTACCACAGTTTGTGCATAAATAAGATGCCAAGGTAACTGGAAGATGCAACTGGAAGCATATAAATTCCATTTCACTAAATTTCATATCATCTTCTACAATCACATGCACAACGCACCACTGTTAAAACTTCAAACAGCTCGTTCTGATGTCCCGGAACAAGATTCGGAATAGGAGGTCAATTTAAAACGCAATAAATATGCATTTACATAAAACTGCCTTTGTTCCAATAATTGACAAAGTCCTTAATCTATTTGTTCTGCCAAGAATCTATTTGTTCAGTCCAAAAATTCATTGAGTCCATAATGCAAGCTGATTTGAACCTAACAAATAACTGATCCAAATATAGGCTCCCAAAACCTATCATATGATCAACTTTTCTATTACTGTCAGAATAGCAGTTGTTCTATAAGCAAGACGATTAAATATAGCATTTCACATTATCATTCGTTATTTCTAGAGCTACCTGTAACCAGTTGCTGCCGTCATTTTAATCTGAAACTTCTCATCATATGGTCGATTGAAAAACTCATGGCTTACATCGAGCACGTCATTCAAAAGCTTTTGAGAAACTCCGTGCCCCTTCTGTGGATGAAGAAAAGTGAAAAAAATATATGACAACTTGCTTACAGAACTTTGCCACTTGTTTCCAGAATGCCTTCTTTCAATAATGTCGCTACGAATTGGTTAGAGAGGCTTAAATATGAGAACAGATAAAACAGCCTTGCAAAAATTAAAAAGTAAATTCTCCTTCTAGAAACCTTTATTTTAAACATATGGAAACTACTATAAAATTGATTATGTATAATCATCTGCAATGTTCAATGATAAACAACACGTACCACGTAGAAGAAACCAACATGTTTGCATGCATCATCTAACTTTGTAATGACATCACTCATGCTCACATCATCGTTATTTATATTGTCTTTGTTTTGCACAAGGACTTGTATATCTGCAAAATTCATACTTAGTGTACTGAGCAAACAGTTTCTGAAATTCCCAACTTAGCTACAACACAATATGCATTGAGTCTAAAATATATTAATATGCGAGATCATACCTATGACTGGAATTGAAGTGAATGCAGTTGTCATCTCGCAGGCGAACGAGTATCTTGATTTTATTTTTCGGGTTTTTAGCAGGCTTTACAATTTCCTATCCAGGTAAGCTGCCACGTGGGCTAAAATTAAAGTTGCCCACGGCTAAATTTTTACATCCGGGTTGAGAAAATTCAAAAACCTCTGGGAATTTATCAGCGTATTGCAGCGGCTCTTCGACCTCTTGCAACTCTAATGCTCGATCGAATGTACTCAGCTTCAGGTCCAAGGCCTTAATCCCGAGCACCAAATCGAAGTTTCCCTTTTCTTTCCACAAGTGCATGGTCGTTTGTTGGTGCCGAATTTGCCCAGCTATTCAGAAATGGAAAACAATGGAGAGCATCCTTTATTGACGTTTGAAGTATCGGTTACCTTTATGCACTAGGGAAAGTTCTAGTTGAGGAAATTCCACAAGGGAAAGTTCAAGTTGAGGAAATTCCACAATTTCCTGAACCAGCGCTCTTAAACAAGTAGATGTGGGAAATAGATAGGTGGTTTTGTATTGCATAAAAAAGATCACATATAAGCGTCCAAGGGATGCGACTCTCTCTCTCTACAATTATATCTCTACATGACAGGTAGACCAAACCAAATCAGAGTCATATATTAATCTAACACTCCCCCATCAGACTGGTTTGTTCCATTTTTGCTCCCATATCAGAATGTTAATCTTCTCTGGATCAAACTGAAATTTGTCTCGTCCAAATGACCTCGTTAACATGTCAACCAGCATATCATCATTAGCACAGTGTAGCAGTTCTACAATGCCTTGTCAAATTTGATCCAAATGAAATGATATCGTGTCTCAATATGCCTTGTACATTCATGATATCTTGTTGAATAAGCTAATGCAACTGCACTTCAATTGTCACAAAAAATAACAGTTGGATGTGTTGGCTCTTATCACATTCCATTCAGTAATGTACGCTGATACAAATAAGGATCTTAATCTGCAAAACATCAAGTTAATAGAAAGAAAAAAAATCATTGAATGCTCGATTTACCACCCAACCGAGCCAACTAGAAAAGCTGTCACAAAGTCAAGCACCCATTCTGCATGGCTGGATAAAAATACGCTCTTTCTAGCCACCAACCACTGGAGTTACATGACCTCCTCTTATTGATATGATCAAGCAAGATAAGGAAAATACTACAAGATAAGACTAGACTTTGAAAAATGGAAGAGAAACATAGAAAGAGGCAAAACTAGTTGTGCAGTCGCCTTAGACCCCTGTACAACTTTCTGAACATATCACTTAGACTGTAAGGAATATACAAACAAATAAACCCAATCTGGAAACTATACTTCAAGGCTTTCGAAAAAGGTAAAGATCGTCTAATTCTAAACTAGGGTCGTGGAGATATCACTTCTTAAAGTCGTTCTTCTATTTATGGGTAACAACACCCTTCACTAATAAAATATAATATTGTTTGTCTCGTTTTTTGTAACAGAAAATGCATCGAAGGGTATTTTTGTCTGTCTTTTACCTTTATGATAAAGGTCAAGGTTTATTTTACTCTCCCTTTAACAGTATCAAGGTGTAGACACAATGGATGACTTTCTCACTTGATCATATCCAATAAAGATTGTTCCATGCAAGGCCACTCCCCGAGCACCATATCATACGCAGCCATATAAGTTTTTGAGTACCCATACTAGCTGCAATATACTCAAGTTCTGTACTTGATAAGACTACTACGGGCTCTCTTCCTTTGCTATGATATTATATTATTTTCCAACATAAATACAAAACCTGAAGTTGATCGTCTTGTGTCCAAGTCCCCAGCCCAGTCCACATCCCTAAATCCAACCAACTTGAAGTATTGTGCATCATCATGTTTGTGACACTCCATACATCGTATACGGTGCCCCACCGTATATTCCGCGGGACATTATCCCTACAATGGCCTCACCATTGCATGGGCCCTTCATCAGACTCGAGTACTGGGATGGCCAGGACCTCGAGATGAGGAACGAAGGTGTCGTTCGGCCCTTCGTCATGGGGCTCCTACATCAGCGAAAACAAATACAATATGATAAGCACAACATCATATACAATACTAATTGACCATGAAGGGTCGCAAAACCATCCAAAATTCGATCCAAAGACATGCATCTAATACATACTAACATCATGTGGCGGCTCCTACCCCGGCTCAAACTCAAAGGGGAGATTGACTGACGATAAAAGTCTCCAGATAGTTCAGACCGAGTTATAGCAATGACTTGGGCTAGCATATAGACAATGGCTAGGGTTGACCATTCCATCCGCCCCTCCTGTGCATACCATGCAGATAGGTTGGAACACGCTTTATGGTGATTGTAGGCGTCCAGAGATGTAATCTCATGGTATCACCCAATGAGACTACTCCAGATTGCATCTCCTTAAAATAATGAGGCAGGAGAGGACAAGTCTCCTCCCAAAGATACTATGGATCCATGGGGCGACTAGAGGATCGTGACAACACACGTCCTTCCTCGACTTAACTCTCCAAATGCCTAGCCAGGATGGAACCTGCTAACTAGACGAGTCAGTGCGGCACCTCAACCCAGGGAGTGTCAGCCCATACACGACCCACACGCAGTGACCGAGTATAAGCCTAGTCCACTGCGAGGACCCCTGTAGCCTTGCTCAAGAGGGTCCTACCCTTTACTTCATCATAGTATCCGTTGTCTGGTGTTCAATCAGTTCCTCCAGCCAGGTGCACTCTATGCACAGGCCGAAATATGGGAATTATAGGAGCTAAGCTAGAAGCATCATCTGATAATAGGCTTCTAGGTCTCTACCCTCCTTTCCAATACACAAGATGTGCAAACATGAGATCAATCATCATCACATCACATGACGTGATAACACGAGAATAATCATCTATTCCTAATCATACATCTAACTTACAGTTAGGGTTTGGTTAGGGTTCATGATCGGAACTGAGGTTCTAGGATAGCTCTACTAGAAATATGACATGTTAACTCATCTGGAATGCTAGATCCCAGATGACTTAGCTAACTATCTACTTGAAAATGAAATACATGTTCCCGAAGAACTGCCTCCTACCCATGGGGGCCTCCATTCCGAGCTTTGGAGTAGGCGCTCCTCTAGCTCCTGCGCTCACGCTCTCGGGGCTGCTACAACAGTCGATGTTGTTGAAGACAATTTCTGATTCGGGGTTGCGACGGCGATTCAAGGGTCAAGCAGACCATTGAGCAAAAGTGCCTAGGTCAAGGGTTTGGCCTTATATAAAGTTAGGGTTGACATCATGACCACCTGGCTCCAATGGGGTGCTTCCATGTGGCAATACACCTAAGGGTGTATCCATGTGGATAACAGGTGGTAATACCTAAGGTTTAAGTTATGTAGATAACTTGCCCTTGCTCCTACTAGGTATGACCTACTACCGTGTATACAAGTCCTATAAGATGATTTGTATGGTGACATGGCCATAGAATACACGTATTCATACCATATATTCTAGTGGAACGTCACAATGTCTCTTATAAACCAATACATATTCTTTTGTTTCTTTTAAAAAACTCATGATACGCTTTACTGTTGTCCAATGTTGATGTCCAGGATTTTCCATGAATTGGCTAACCACGCCAACTGCATAACATATATCAGGTCTTGTAGACACTGCCAAATATACCCAAATATATTAAACTTTCCATGCATGGCAATAAGATACATTCTTCATATACTCTTGTTCTTCTGCATTCTTAGTTTGCCATATCCAAAGTGATTCTTACATTTTGCTCCGTAGGAGTTGATATTGGATTACTATCTTGCATTTCAAACCTCTGAAGTACTTCTTCAATATGTGTGGATTGAGAAAATCTCATAAGTCTTTGTGTTCTCTCTCTTGATATATAAATGCCAAGACAGTAGGATATCTCCCCCATGTCCTTCATATTGAGCTTGAAGGACAATTGCACCTTGACTTGATGCAAAGTACTCATATATACTGAAGGCTTTGGTGATCCGTATCCAATTTGAATGGTCTACCAAGCAAATAGTGCCTCCAGTGCCTTAACGCTCTTACGATTGCTAAAAGCTCATGATTATGGGTAGAGTAGTGTTGCTCTACCCCATTCATCTTCTTGGAGTCGTAGGCAATTAATCTCCCTTCTTGCATTAGGAAGCCTCCCTTTGCTAACTTGCTTGTATCCGTTGCTACTAGCTTGTCCTCACTTCGGTCCAGCAGGGTGGGCACTGTTGCTGTAGTTAGAGCTTTCATGAGCTACTCCAAAGAGGCTTGGACATTCTCTAATCAGCATTGGACCTAATCGTTTACTTTCTCATTCTTGATTAATCTGATAGTGGAGAGGCCCACTTAGCAAGGTCCTTCACAAATTTCGTATAATATCCTGCTAACCTAGGAAATTCTTGACTTCGAGTATCGTCCTTGGTGCTGGTCAATCTACAATAGCTTCGATCTTTGCTGGATCAGTGGAGATTCCCTCCGCTTAGACTATGGCTCAAGTTTGGCGTAGAGTGGATATCCTGAAAACTCTTCTCAATTGGCCCACTTGTTCTTCCATGGCCTTGTTGTAAATCATTATATCATCGAAGAAGATGATGACAACTCGTCTTCTTCTTTACGAAGATTATAGATGCCCCCAGGGCTATCAGTCGTTATTGGGAGTGTTGTGGTTGCCAAGCTTATGGATGTTGCTGTGTTGCTGGGGGACTTCTGGCCCTGGCAAAGGTGTTCTCATCTATGTGCAAATACTTGGGGCGAAGCAAGCGTTTTTTCCCACTGCAGTGGAAATTTTGCTTGCGCCACAGGCCAGTTCCAAGGTGCTTCGCTCAATCTATCCAAATGAGTTGCATGCAGGATCTGGTACTTCAGAGCAGCGCCTTTTAATTCATAGCAGAGCCTATTTTTCTACTTTTGAAAGTACTCTATTTGCAATGCGTAACCACTTTTAATCATTTTTTATCACTTGATAAAGTAGGCCTATAGAGAAAGCGTCAGCCAACAGGTTATCAATTTTCAGCAGTAAATTAGAAACAGATGAAGATGCTGCATGCAGATTAATCATACATGCCCTCAGACTTGTCTTTTTCAGAAAGTGGCCCTTAGAATTGGTTTTCATTTTACAGCTCTTGTCTATAGCATCACTCACTAACTTGATATATATGAAGATTGTTTTAGTAGAAATATATTGCCAATCTATGATAATATGACTATATATGACTAGGTAAGAATGACAAGTATCAATGTTGTAAGCCTCCCTGCCCTGGGGGGTGCACTTATCTATAAAGGGATATGTCATATGCGTTCATAGGGTAGCAAAAAACCCCCCTCGTATACTGATTTTTAAACTCAGATTTGAACCCCTCCATATGCAATTTACCCCAAAGACATGTTAACACTCCCAAAGACTCCCATCCCGCATGTATATACGTAAATTGGTCAAAGAAACCCCCCATAACTTGCACTCATGCAGTTTATACGTAAAAAATGGAGAATCCCCTTTTTTCCAGCTACAATTTTCTTGTGGGGAGGTTGATATGTTATTATATACCACTTGCCATAGTTATGTCAATACAATGGTTTAAAGAGAAGTTAAAAGCGATAAAACGAGGTGAAATGCACAAAATAAATGGAGAATGCTTCAACTGAAAAAATAGTAGATCAACAAATTGCATGATGCCAGGGCACTAGATCAACAATTTGCATGATTGCATGATTGTTGACCACGGTATTCACTCGATAGAATTCATTGTTCATACTATATATGGTTGAAGTGGATATTGAATAATAAGATAAGATAAGATAAGATAAGATAAGATAAGATAAGATAAGATAAGATAAGATAAGATAAGATAAGATAAGATACGATATGATACATCCATGGAGACCCCCCACAGGGCCAGGGGACGATACAGAACAAAGGGCAAAGCTAGGGACTAAGCTCCACATATAAAACATGGTTGAAATTTAGGAATAAAAACAAAACAAAACCCCCAAGAAAAACTAGATTTGAAGGCCACTGGTCAAGGACAAGTGCTGAGCCTCCTCGATATACAAC
This sequence comes from Isoetes engelmannii, assembly GCA_011763485.2. Classification (NCBI taxonomy): domain Eukaryota; kingdom Viridiplantae; phylum Streptophyta; class Lycopodiopsida; order Isoetales; family Isoetaceae; genus Isoetes; species Isoetes engelmannii. The sequence goes on from JAANSK020247054.1 coordinate 20,702, forward strand.
CGATTTTCTTTGGAGCCTCGCCTCTCAAACCTTGCACAGCTCGTCACCTCGCTGAGTCAATTGAGTTGGGGAGAGGTCATCTTGTACTGAAAAGTGAGTGCCCTTGAAGTGACTCCCATGCTGTAACACATACAACCTATCCCAATTCCCGAGAAGCCGAAAAGTGCACCAGAAAATTGCGTGGCCAGTCGGGCTAGTGAACACCGACTCTTTGTGCTGAAAAAGTTATTGGAATTCGGATATGCATGTGTAACGTAGCTGCATCGGTATCTGAACCAGTGGCGATCCTGCTCGGACTAATCTAAACCTAGGCTCTGTGTGCTATTTGAAGCATGCGTGAACTATCTGAACCTATTATTGCTAGCCCATATGTATGCTCCTAAGCTACCTCGTGCATTGAGACATCCGAATCTATATATGGTTGCGTCTCAACTACTGCCTCAGTCTGTACCATGGCATCTGTGCGCTCTGTGTGTATAGGAATATCTGGTGGTGGTGGGGGGAGGGACTAGTAGGTATCATATATTCCTTCATCAAGACTTCCAAGATCTATAGAACATGTACCCAGCTGTCCATGGGTAACTGACAAAGACTACCCTCAGTAGCCTTAACCAACTCCAAAAAATCATTATCCAATTGGGCCTTAACCTTTCCAGGCTTTATCCCATAACCCGCATACCATATCAATTTCGCCCCTTCTCAAGGTGCTTGCCCTCGAGCATGTGGGACACATCAACAATGTTGCCACGTGGAATTGAACCTTCACTCTGATACCAAATTGATAAGGACTATCTCAGTAGCCTTCCAACTCCCCAAAAGGTGGATCCTTCAAGGAAATCGTTATCGAATGGCCCCCAGCCTTTCCAAGCTTTATTCCATACCCCATAGACCATATCAGTAACTGCAAGAAAGTTCTTGTGACCATGATCGCGACCAAATCAACTGAAGCCTGGCGTGAAATGTGCTGGAAGAGAGGCTCCTATGGGATGTAGGTCCGTAACTGGACATGGCTGCTGGGGCAAGGGGTGGACCGGGGCAGCTAATGTAAAGTCTATATGGCATGTGCGTGCATAGCGCCAAGAAAACTTATCATTTATATGAAATTTTTCTAAAACAATATCCCTCGTGTGTCATATACTCCATACGCACATATGGAATTCAAGCAAGAAAAATCCTCTTCCATACTCATACGTACCGTTTTGGCCCAAAAAGTAACCATCCCGTGCACTCACATGTTTTCTACGATTTATTCTTAGTGCACTCCCTGGAGGGCGGACATGGCTTAGCCTTCATTGTCTTTCTTGCCATATCCCTGGCTTTCTGAGTCATAGCAACAGGGGTGTGAGTGAACTGAGTCGCAACCAGAAAGGGAACTCAACAGGGGCGTGAACTGAGTCACAACAGGGAAGGGAACTGGTAAATGAACTGGGACGCAAATTAAAACCTATATTGACAAATTGATCAACTTATTTTAAATCATCATAGTGGTATCAGAGTCACAATGGCTACAAAGTTTAAATTTTATTTGCTAATAATGCTACTACTCATCTACAACTGCTGAGCAACTTTTGCAAGCCCATCTGTACCAACTAAGTCTATAAGAACAGTTAAAGTTTAAGGAGTTATATATAGCAATATATCCTAGTATTTTGCTCAATCCATGGATCGACCACTGTAACCAGTGTAGGTTACGTACGCGTACGGTACGAGTTAAGGTACTTACGTACCGTAACAGGACGTACTGTACGTACTTATACATTTTGTGCAAAAAAATGAAAAAAAAAAAATTTAGTCTGTTGTTTAACGTACGCCTACGGTACGTACTTTATATAGGTATAGTATGCGTATTTTATGGATATTTTTCAAAAAAATTAAAAACAATAATTTTTTTTTTTGGTTAAAGTACGTACCGTACATATTTTATGATAAAGTATGTACCGTACGAGTACTTTAAACAACTAACTTTTAACGTACTTTCGTACATTAAAACGGCCATCGTACGTTACCCCGTACTGTACGTTGCATACATACCATACACGTACGGTACGGGAAGTACGTGACTACACTGACTGTAACATTGCAATGCTATGGCACCTAACTTCCTAAAATGGAATTATATTCTGGCTACAAAGTGTACATGTACGGCAAAAATTTTGTCCATTAATTTTGAATGGATGTGTGATGAGTTGATACAGGTCTAGTAATGCCAAAATAAGTGTAAACTTGGTCATGAGTTCAAAACTTGCCAATATCTCTTATCGTTGAGGAGTTGGTTATACGATGATAATCCCCAATTGATTACTAGGAGTATACAATGATGATTCCAATGTGGCGGGACAATGTCTCTTATCTTTTGGAGTTGGTTAATGATGATCCACGTTGGGAATCATCATCGTATGCACCTGGTAACCAACTTGCAACGATAAGAGACATAGGCAAGTTTTGAACACATGACCAAATGTACACCTATTTTGGCATTACTAGGCCTGTACCAACTCACCATACATCAGTTGGGCAAAACTTCTGCCGTAAGCACATTTTGTAGGCAAGATTCAATCCCGCCTTTAGGAAGTTAGGCATCATAGCGCTGCAATATTACAACAACCGATCTATGGTCCCATTAATTTTTTAGTTCTTGTTTAAAGGCCATACTAGTTTTCGACTAGCTTTATCCAACTGCCTTGCAGCAGCCAAAGTGGAGGATACGTATAGGCTTTGAAGTTATGCCACGCTGGAGATCATCATCGTATACCCCTAGTAATCAGTTGGGGATCACCATCATATACCCCTAGTAACCAATTCTCAAAGACTAGTAACGGGTGCCCGGCGTTGCCGGGCATAAGTATGATTGTATTGTAGCTAACCATGAAGTCATAGATATACTTACAATACCTAGCTATGTTTGAAAAGGAATGAAAAGGGAAATAAGAGAA
>JAANSK020247055.1:0-13643 GCA_011763485.2 Isoetes engelmannii
CCAGTAGTCCCCTGGGGTGCTTTCCTTTTCCTTCTGGGTGCAGTAACCCGCTTACGAGTTGAACGAGCTCCGCTACCGCCTTCACCATCGATGCCTCCTCGAGCCCTTGTTGCAACCATATTTGCTACCGTGTTCTGCAGTGCCACTGTGCGATATTTGTATATCATGGTGGTCACTACAATGCAGTGGAATCATCGAAGCCATAGCGGGAGCAGGGGTCATTCGATTTGGCTCGGGCAATCGAGTGCTGGATTTTGAGCGCCAATTCAGGCAGAACGCATTGAATTCTAGTTTCGAATTGGCATGATCAGGGATCCCTGCCCCTGCGTACATGGTACGCAGGTGCACGGTGGTAGGGCTCAAACGGAACGTTAGCGATCCCTGACTGACGGTAGGGGGGGTCACCCCGCACGGGAAGTGGACGTCCGAAGCTTGCAATGAGGGCCACCCATAATTGATAGCTGGATGCGTGGTTGACGACAGATGGATGCGTAACGCGGCGGCTCTGGGGGGGTTTGGTCCCGCCTGCGGCTTAGGGCACGGTAGAAGGCGACCATAGTCTACGAACCAATGGGTTACCCTGTGCACAATCTCTTATTTTCTAATGAAACCTTTTTTTTCCAATTTTTTTTTTGAAAAAAGCAATAGCGAACGTAATGGATAAAACTTTCAAATGAAAAGAAATGTGTGGCTAATTATTTTAGTTTAGCAACGAGCAAAAAAAATGCAAGGATTTAAGAAAAGGCTTGGAATGGAATGGGTACGTGACAAGGATTAAGCGTAGGTATGTGTGGCTGATTCTCCACCGCCTGGTTTCCCCCCCATCAACCATCTCATCGGGCCCCTCCCTTCCTCGCCGGACTAGAATGGGCTCTAGCCCAATGCAGGAGGTAAAGGCAGGTGTAGCAGAGCGATGGATCTCTTCCCACGCAGCATCTGGTAACTATTCCCAGCCCAATTCTCCCAAGTCTTCAGCTAATTCATCTCCCAGAGGATCAGCTTCTCTAGCTGCGGCTATGGCTTGGAACCAAGCTGCTACCGCAGGTAATGCTGCTAGGAATGTGAATGGAAATCATAGCCCTGAAGATTTATCTGAGGTTTCAGGGCTTCCTTCTTCTTCTTATGCCTTCAGTAACCAGCATTCTGAGATTTCTGGGCTTCCCACGTCGCCTTATTCTTTCGGTAATCCGCAAATGCAAATGGGTGAAAATTTATCTTCTCTTTGGCAGCAGCAGAGGCAGCAGCAGTATAACACGCCTTCGGCTTCCTCTCGCTTTTTTGCTTATCATTCTCCTGTTCATGCGCATAAGACATTACCCAGGCTGCATTTCGCAGCAAAGGATTCGCCAAAGGATCTGTCTAGTAATTTTTCTGGAGAGCCAGACAGCCTTTACCCTTCTTCGGGTAATGAGAAGCTGTACGAAGCATACAATGATCTGCATGCTCTTGCACAGGACTTTCATAAGCCATTTGAAGCACCCGCGATCTTGGTTGTGGGGCATCAGACAGATGGAAAGAGTGCGCTCATTGAGGCACTCATGGGGTTCCAGTTTAATCATGTGGGTGGGGGTACGAAGACTAGAAGACCTATTACTTTGCATATGAAATACAACTCAGGTTGTACAGAACCAGTTTGCGTTCTAGTTACTGACGACAGGCCACCCCGGGAAGAGGAGAAAAGTTTGGAAGCTCTACAAGTATTTCTATACTCATGCTCTTTAGGCCTTAGAGACTGTTTTTATTTTAAAAGAACGACCAAATACTCTATTACAACAATACGAATCCATGTTTTCTTGAGAAAGTTGATTCTAGGTTGTAGCTTTTGCAAAAACTGATATGGGATTTCGGATCTTAGGCATTTATTGAAGCTGAAAATATGAGGCTGGAACGAGATGCTTGTCAATTTTGGGCAAAGGAGATTATTGTGAAGATTGAGTATAAGTACTGTCCAAATCTTACAATTATCGATACCCCTGGTCTCATTGCTGCCCCTCCTGGATGCAAAAATCATTTACTTCAGGTAATACTTTTGAACCATACACGAAAAATGTAAATGCTAAATCCATTGAAATTGTAAATGGACATGGCATTCATACTTACTCCGTTTTAGAAGTTTACAGGCTCAATCACGGGCAGTGGAAGCTCTTGTTCGTAGCAAAATGCAACATAAAGAATACATCATCCTATGCTTGGAAGACAGCAGTGACTGGACTAATGCTACAACACGCAGGGTGGTTATGCAGGTAATATATCAGAGGAACAAGCTTGTGGTTGTTTACAATCATAACATGCTACTGAACTTGTGATCACAATCAGCCAGTTAAATACATTTCTGCACTTGAGTTCTTAATTCATTTAGATAATCTTTGGCTGGAGTTTCAAAGGCAAAACTTGGATAGCCACTTATAAATGTTTCTACGCATATAGAAATTACCAAAGGTACTAGTGAAGTGAGAGCAGCAACCTATGGAGCAATTGGATGAAGCATGGAAAATGTATCATACGCATGGAAACAGGTTCCCTTGTCTTTTGGCTATCTTTGTTATAGGAGACTTAAGAAAAGGACATGAAGGTTCCCAATGCCCTGCGAATATTTGATGTGTTAATACACTGGTACCCCGGAGTTGCTTGTGTCTAATTTGGGCATTACCACTTCCTCTTCTTTCCAGGGACGACTCAACGTTAAGATCACATTGTTAAGAAAATCTCTTCTCTCTCGTTCTACACACTATATTCACATACGCATGCACAAAACTCAACTTAACAATTGATGATACTGTAGCTTTTGTTAATTCCCAAGTGGCTTCTAAACTAAATGTACAAGTGCACCAATACTTGGGGCTGGACACCCACTCTCTCTTGATTCGTTTACAGGGGAAAGGGAAAACCGTAGAAACGACTGCAGCTACAAGGTGAGTGAGTATGCGGCTTAACTATGTGGGGTTGAAAATGAGTGTAGATGACATGCTACATGTCCCATGAGCGTTTCTTAGCTTCTTGTATGAAGAGCAGGAACCAGTGGTGAACCTACCTGCTATAAGGTTCTTTTTGAATCTTATTAAAGTGGATAGCCCTTTAGCTTTTAAATTACAGTTCTTGTGGGGCATGTTGTGCGATGAAGGTACCAGTCGGACAGGTAAGCAACGTAGCAATGGCTTATAACATTCAAGATAAGCTACACATGCTCTTGATAAGCCAAGGTTTCTGGCATTTTGAGTAAAATTGGTTTCCTATGATGTTGGTCAGTTAGCAAGATCCTAAAATTTTAATGTGTATTTGTTGATACTTTCATCTACACCTGTATGACATTCAAAAGCTGTTTACTAAACCATCCTTCTCAGTGGAGTATGAGAATTAATGACTATCTTTACAATTTTGTAGGTGGATCCTTCTTTATCAAGAACTGTCATTGTGTCAACGAAACTTGACACAAAAATTCCTCAGTTTGGAAGGCCTGCTGATGTTGAGCTCTTTTTACGGCCACCATCTCGTTTACTGGATGCTGATATTCTCGGGAAGACTCCATTTTTCACATCGGTGCCTTCTGGGAGGGTTGGTAACTCTCGTGAGTCTGTTTACAGAACAAATGAAGAGTTTAGAGAAGTAAGTTTACCTATATTGTTACTCTTGTTGCTCCGCATCTTGGCTCGTCTATGGTTACATGTGTGCTTGTATTTGAAATTAATTTGCATGGTTAAATTTGATTCTAGACAAGAAAAGTTGAACAGGACTGAATTGTTGCTATTATCATGAGCACCACTATTTGGATATAAATTCATTGAATACCTCATGATTGTGGCATGCATTACTTCTTGGAAACATATAGTTTGTCTGCTAATACTTCTATGTAATGTAAAGGCAGTTGCTTCCAGAGAATCACAAGACGTGGCTTCTCTCGAGGAGAAAATGGACCGTCCTCTCTTAGGTGAGGAACGCAGACATGTAGGCGTCAGCAGACTAAGATGGTTCTTAGAGCAGCTTTTACAGCGAAGGTACCTAGCTTCGAGTTTTATAAGTGGTGAATAAAAAATGCATTTTTTGTTTCCTATAATATGTTGACAGAGATAGATATGTAGGTACATGGAAAGCGTCCCATTTATAGTTCCACTCCTGGATAAGGAGTACCGTAATGTGACAATCAACTTGCAGCAGACTATTGAAGAGATGAGGTATATCTTCTTTTGTGTGACATCTCTCTTTGTTTGATGGCAGTCAAATTGTAATATTTGTTTTAATTTATGCCTGCAGCAACTTGGATGAAATAAAGTTGAAAGAGAGGGGGCGTTTGTTCAGAGACTCTTTCCTGGCCAAAGTATGTTTTCAGTATCATGTGTAGGTAGTGACTATCAACATTAATGATGTAACATGATGCAGGTTTGTATAACATTCTGCTGTTAAGTAACTATTCCCCTCAAATTAAACCTTGCTCTAACACAACTTCATTTACTATCACATAGTTTCCAAAAGGAAGCTCTGTACATGTCCAAAGATTCGTTCCTGCTGTCAGTTCATAATCAAACTGTTAGAGACTTAAAATGGTTTATGGAATACGCTTTTAAGGCCGTATACAGATTGTTGAACATGATACTTTGTGCATTGATTAGCTCGATTAACAAGAATAATGTTATTTTTCTGCAGCTTTCACTTCTTCTGAAAGGAACAGTTGTTGCACCACCAGAGAAATTTGGTAAGATCAGGACAAGGTTCTTTAAGGAAATATGCTGAACTTGGTGTATCTATGGCATATGTTTTACTCTTCTTCACATGTTTATGTTCAGGAGAAACTTTACAAGATGAACGGGTTCACGGAGGTGCATTTGTAGGTGTTGATGGGTTTCAGATGCCTTACAAGCACATGCCGGTATCTAAGATCTCATGCAGTAGCTAAATAGAGTTACCTAAACACTTGTTTCTGGCTAATAATTGCTTCACATCAGAATGCTGGGATGCGCTTGTATGGAGGGGCGCAATACCACCGGGCAATGGCAGAATTTAGATTCGTTGTGGGGGGAATGAAATGCCCATCAATTACGAAGGAAGAGATTGTAAATGCATGCGGAGTCGATGACATTCATGATGGGACAAATTACTTTAGGTTTGTACTATGTAGAAATCAATTTATAACAGTGAGATTTCTTGCCCTCAAGGAGGTATTTCTTTCTTTCAGGACTGCATGTGTGATAGCAGTGGCCAAAGCTCGTGATATTTTTGAGCCCTTCTTGCTTCAAGTACTGTACATCTCTTTATCTCACGCTCCTTGGTCTGTTGTATTTCTAATGGAAGGTTTTTTTTAAGCATGCAGCTAGGGTTTCGGCTTTCACATATTTTGAGAAGGCTTTTACCCATTGCATTGTTCCTTCTACAGGTCCGAATTCATTTGCCTCCCTCATTTATGGGTTGCTTTTACACGCCTAAGAAGTATTACTTCCAATACTTGTTTGATACCACACTGAAAAGACATTCTTACACAGGAGAAAAAAAATGAAGATAACCTATTCCAATCTGTAGATCTTGTTTGACACCACACCGAAAAGACATTCTAACACAGGAGAAAAAATCAAGATAACCTACCCCAATCTGTAAATTAAGCCTGGATCTTGGCCTCAAGTTTATTTTATCTACTGTTGCAAATTCATACTGTATGCTGTCTTTACGTTCTTTGGTTATCAGAAGGATGGTGAATATCTAAGTGGACATGATATGTTCATGAAGCGCGTCTCAACATCATTTCATATCTTTGTAGAATCAACGGAACGAGCTTGTCGAGAAAAGTAAGCATTGCTTTTGAATGTTAGGTGGCTGTTTTCTTATATCTTCTCCCGAATTAGGAAGAGCAGACAACTGTTTTTTGAAGTTTAATGATTAATATCGAGATTCTCCAGAATAATAGGACAAAGACGGAAATACATATAAGTTCTCTTTCAAGTTGCGGCAATATCTCTAAGCATAAGCACTCATATGCATTTTGTGAATTGTTCAGTACCTAAAATGGAAGCAAGATCATAGAAATTCTTGTTGATGTTGTGACAATATAACCTAACATCATCTGCATTTTGTGCATTTTTCAGTGTCTAAAATGGAAGCAAGATCTAAAATAGTACATCTTCTTGTTGGCATTTCTTGAGATTGAAGTAATCTCCTCTTAATTGGCATAGCTTTTCCATTCCTTACTGGTTCTCTCATGCTGATACATTAGATGTCTGGAGGATCTCTCGAGTACGACTCGCTATGTGACTTGGTCACTGCATAATAAGGTGGGTTATTAAACTTAAGAGACTTGTATGCTGCTGATCTTCATCTAAATACCGTCTTTTTTCATTTTCCAAAATGATGTCTGATAGGTTCTTTGGAAGAATTATTTGTGCACCATTGCTTGCTCACTTGAAATTTTAGAACACATGCCAACAATTTTGTATTTCTCTTCTACAGAATAGGCCAGGTCTACGACAATTTTTAGATACTATGTCCTTTTGTACTAACGAGCAGACGAATGTCCCTGTTGTGGCTGCCACTGCTGAAGGAGGGACGCCTGCCATGGGAAATGGGAATAAACAAGAAAGTAGGCTTCGGCAAGAAAACAGAGGAATCAATCAAAACAGTTCTTATTCTGAAGTTGCATCTGGACCTCCTCAGACTGTACAAACACGTCTTGTAGACCTCCTTGAAAGTACGCTTTGGAGTCGTAGGCTTGCCTCGTCCTCAGAAGAAATTGTAAACACCTTAGTTGGACGAATTTTTGAGGGAATTCGCGACCATTTTGTAATATCTGCAGAGTTAAAGGTATATATGAGAAAACGGGAAATGAAGCCAATTTTATGGGTTTTCTTTGCTAGCTATATGTCCTGGGATTAGGTTTGCTAACATCTTGGCGTGTGTTGCTTCAGTTTAATTGCTTTTTCTTGATGCCACTTGTGGACAAGTTCCCTGCATTGCTTCGTGAAGATTTGGAAGTTGCATTTGAGGAAGACTTGGATAATGTTTTTGATGTGACACATGCGAAACAGGCTTTGGAACTACATAAGTCTGATCTTGAGCTTGAGCTTCGGAAGGTATGGTTGGCAGACCCTTTGTCTTAGGTAAGTTGGCTTTAAGTGGATCACTTTGTATTGTATAGGTGGAAAGATTGCAAGAGAAGTTCACTATCATCCATCGTCAACTCAGCAGCCATCAGGCGGCATACATCCCAGGAGGAAAGGACATTGCAGAAGAGGTATCTGTGTTCACTCTGCAGGAAAGACACAGTTAGCAGAAGAGGTAGCCTACAGGAAAGACACGGTTGAAAATGCCTTGCAACACTTTGATGGCTGGGTTACAAGACTGCATTCAGGAACTTCGCGAAGAAATGCTGTTTGTGTTGCAGCATATGGCTCATTTCCCTTTATTTGTACCATGAACTACAATTATTCAATGTAAATAGTGTCTTAAAACAAGAAATCTTGAGCGTATATGTATTGTAGCATTCTTAGTAATAAATCATATATCAGCATAAATAACAAAAACTAACGTTCTTCTAACGAGGAACTGCTGTTTGTATTGCAGCATATGACTCATTTCCCTTTATTTGTACCATGAACTACATGATTCAATGTAAATAGTGTCTTAAAACAAGAAATCTTGGGCGTATATGTATTGTAGCATTCTTGGCAATAAATCATATATCAGCATAAACAGCAAAAACTAACGCTCGTGTAAACGTTTGGATAGTAAGGTTTTAAACAGTTACCAACCAATTAAAATTCATATCAAATCTTTAAATTTTTAACGACCTCAAAAAGTTTATAACCTAGGATATCAAAATCCACTACTTAGTATTCATACTCTAATTCAATGCAGTTTCCCGTATAAGCAACAATTGGCTGCGGAGGACCAATCAACAATCATTCCTGCTTTATATCATTTGAAGAATGAAAAGCCTGAATTCGGTTTGTGGTAGAAGTAATAAAGATTGCAAATATGCATTACCATTTGCACTTCAAATTGCAGCTTGAAATCAGATAATTAAAAAAAAAAAAGTCATGTAAAGGTATGATTCTCAAGTTCAGAAAATGGGAAGGACTGTACTATAGCATCATAGCAACTGTTCTGCATGAGATACATGAAATAAGAACGACCAGTCTCAAACTACAAACAAATACTACCTTTATCAATAGAAAATAACCCATCCATGAAATGTCCAGCTTAGATGTGTAGCTTAAACTAGAGAGTGTCCACCTTGCTAACTAAACCAGCTTTTATTTGACAGTTTATTCCCAGAGCCCTACTAACTAAACCAGCTTTAATTTGACAGCATATAAAAGAATAAATTCGCTTCCACAAATTACCCAGAATTACACCTCTTTCTTAAAAAAGCATTTAGAAACTTAAAATGATGAAAGGCCACCTTTATTAATAATGTATGTAATTTTGCACTTAAACTGTTTCTGCTACAATGCTTTACATGTATAACACAATAAATAAGTCTAAAAGAGCAAGGGAAAGCTGATCTTTGAGCTAGGGATAGAGGGAACAAATCCTGAGATAAACCAATTAAGTACTGAGTTGCAATAGCAAAAGCATGGAATCTTGCTGCCTTTTTTTTTTCCAGAAGCATGGAATCTTGCTGCCTTTATTTTTCCAGTGCATCAGATCAGTAATCTTCATGAAATTCAGAAGGCCTGTTCGTATCCGTCGAAGGCAGATAAAACTGCAAGGGCAATTAAATAACATGGTTGAATTGTCGAATTGCTTTTAAATCCTTGGAGACAAGGCAAATACGCAGACCAATTCTCCACATGCAAAGCAAACAGGCCAAGCAAGCACTCTCATATGCCATCCCAGAGTTTGCTGCTCTAGCACTCTCATATGCCATCCCAGAGCTTGCTGCTCCAGCACTCTCATATGCCATCCCAGAGCTTGCTGTTCCTACCTGGAGGAAATATAGCTATATTGGCCAGCATAGTGATATTGCCCAGCAGGCCCAACTAAACTATACACTGTACTTGAGCTCCAGTCAAATAGCAACTAAGCTTAGTGTGTCTGCTGCACAGACATACATAGTGCATCTGCTGTACCGCAATCTAGCATCACATATATATATTACATGTAGTGCCTTCACATACTTCTATGGTTATATTTCCATGTTGAACTCCTCAAGGAGAACTGAGAATTTAATTTAAATTTATCTTACAAGCTGTCCTCTATCTCTTTCCCTTTTCTCGTGTATAATATTCATTTCTTAGACTTGCGGGGTTTCTTTGATCCCCAAGCCTCAAACCGTGCTGCAGGACACCCACAAGGAGCTCTAAAAATAAGAACAGCCCTGCCATTTGGTGGAGCCATTCTCTTCAATTCCGCCTCAAGCTCCTTTTGGTCTGGAGTGGGCTCAAAAGCTCTATTAATGCCAGATTCTTCACCTAGATTAGCAGAAGCTTTCACACACTGCTCTGTTTCAAGCTGTATGTCAAATTCCATTGCCTTTTTCAGTCCCCTGCAATGAGGATTACTACATTTCCTAGATTTGTGATGATAAATTTCCCACCCTCCAATCACAGAGACCACAGTAAGGATTGCTCCAGATGCATATGCCACAGGAGCCTGGTATACCACTTCCCCAATGAAGAGAAAAGTGGCAGGAAGTATCTCTGCAACTTCCCTACAAACATACTTGAAATATGGCGTGAATAAAAATGCACATGAACCCAGCACTAGAACTAAAATTAGTATGTCAATTGCTGCAGTAGAGGACTGCTCACAGAGGGTAGGAGAACCTGAATGTGAAGGGGGCAAAGGTTTCTTCATTCTATAGTTATGGTTATTATTCAAGTGGTTATGACGATGTTGGGCCAAAAGCACAGCCAATTTATCAGGCAACATCAGACTTTGAGCCATGTTGTACTGATGCTTCAAAGCCCTGTATGCAGATGGGAAGCTCCAACAAACCATCACAATAGTAAGAAGCCCCACCCAAGTATAATATTTGCCCAAGCTTAAACTTGCATGTAGGAATACCAGTCCCAGTGCTGACCTTCAACCAGCCTGTACAAAGAAAAAATAGCCAAACCAATTTCTTCATCAAAATCAATGGTTAGGTCATGTATTGACCATCAATTATTGAAAATTTGATTCAAGCAAAAACCATGTCATATTAAGATGGGATAAAGAGACCATAGCGATCCATTGAGGCAATGAAGATCTAAATAAGGCTTCTAAGGAGAAGCACATAGTACATACTCAAAAGAATTTGACTAAAGCAACCAGATCCGAAAACACATCCAATAAAATTCAGAACCTCAATTATACGTACCTACACCGCAAGTTTCCGAAGTGAAGAGAGGACCCAAAAGCAATTCCACAGTTTTGAAACAGGAACTGCTTAAAATTGGGGAACGTTCCCTAAAACTGGAATAAATCTGTCAAAATTGTTGACTATGCAGCAAATTACGCACACAAGGGATCGATCGAGAGGAATAGAAATATGAAATCCAAATCAACAATCTCTGCCTTCATCGTCAGACCACAAAAATAAGGCTTTGTATAGCAGCACCGCACAAAAGCCCAGAGACACAACCACAATGGCAAGTTTAAAGCAAAGAGTAAGAGACTCGTGTCTTTCACGGCGGAAAAAGATGCCACGTGGCTATAACTTATCGAGGCGATGGTAAGTGCGTGTAAGAATCGGAGTAAGAATCTTCCTTTCAGCAAAGTTCAACAAATGGTTAGGAGCCGGATAGTCCACCTTTGATCCTTTACGATATCATGTTGAAAATATGCCGCGTTATGGACACTTCGTTGAAAAATCTACTCATTAAATTCAGTTGTTTTGGTCGGTGGGGAACCTTTTTTTTGTTTTCAAAAGGCCTGAAGTTTGTGGGATTTTTTTTTTGGAAGAACGTCAAATTTTATAAAAAATTCAAGTCGAAAAACAAGTACAAATGCACAGATGGGACTAAAATCTCAGAGGATAATCATGATCCACTGAGTAAGACCACCAGCCTATACATAAGATAGCACACTTAAATAAATCTCAAAGATCAACTGTCACTTGGCAGGAGCAAGCAAAGAACAATGGTAATCCTTAGCAATTCTAGCTTGTGGGATTTTTCTTCTTCCTGTGGACATTGAAAACTCTACCTACCTACCTACCTATCTATCTATCTATGAATGAAAGAAAAATGAGCGATGTTAAATTGGATCCTTCCTGTTACACACTCTTCAGAACTGCCCACACTTGCACTTATCCAGGCACGATATGTCGGATTGGTTACACCTAGCCAACCGCTACATGTGATGATGAACATGTTTTCGGCAGGGGCATTGACATCCTATATTCAGGAGGTACTAGACATGCGTGCTCAATTGTGCCCCTGATTACTGCACTAACATGTACAAATGTACAGTTCACCAGTAAACTTGTTACTGCTAACTTTTGGGGCGGGGTTTTTTAATCTTGGACAATAATAGGCCGACTGTTCTTTGTCTATTTCTTTGCGTCCCAGAGGCCATTTGGTCTCCGTTGAAGATAAAAGTCAATTAGATCCAATTCAATTCCTGTTATGGGGCAATTCGTCAATTGGAACTGGTTTTTGGTACATTATGGCATATTTTTAGTATCTGAAGATCCAAAATTAACTGTTGTGTTGTCTTTTGACATATCAATATATTGCATTAAAATTCTTTGAGTTGATAATATTTTTGGATTGTAATGTGGTGAATCTTAGGCATTGAAAATAACAAGCTTGAGATCTTAGCCACAAAAGATAACCATTGGAACATCCATATTATCTATAAGAACTTAATCTTAGTAGTTATAATAAGATAAGATAAACTTTTTATCGTCCATGAGAACCCAATAGGGTTATGGGACCCAAACAAAAATTGGGGGACAAAGCCCCATCATCAGAATAGAAGAAAGGGGACTAATCCCCATCACAAAATAGACAGGCATTTAAGCTTTAATTTTGTACCGTGCAATGAGAATCAGCTGAGGAAGACTAGATACCAAATGCTTAGAGATCAGAAGGCCAGTGATCCTGGATAATAGCTTGTCCTCCTCTGTACACTGCCCGGGGGGATTCACCTATATATATTTTGGATATGGCATCTGCGTTCCTAGGGTCATAAAAAAATCCCTTATCTACCACTCTTCAGAACAAAAAACTCTTCTCATACATCCCAGTCATCCCTTATGTTTATAACCCATAAAGTATTTTTACATACCCCATATTTCTCAAACCATATAAAACATTATTTAATTCACCTAATCTAGTGAAAATGTTGTTTATCTACGATTAAAAATAAGAACCTGGTTAAAAATGAAGAACCCTTTGTGTATCTCCTACGCAACCAAACAAAAAAACGTGTATTTTGCGGAGTAAGTATACGTACGCAATGAGTAATAAAAAAACCCATTTCTTTCACGCTGATGGTTTTTACACAAAACAAATGTGAACCCCCCTTGTACACTGCCCACCTTTTTTTGCAAACGAGCCTCACGAACGTGGCACAGTTCCTCCTTCCTTTTGCAGAGCTGGACTAGAGTGAGGTCCTCTTGGACTGAGAAGTTGGTTCTCTTAAGGGGGTACCATGCTTCAGAATGTGGAGCCGAGAGATGGCATCTCTAAACTGAACTAGGAGATGAAGAGGGCAGTCGGGCCCTAGCGCTCCTACTCGACTGGCCGGGAGGATGCCATCTGGACGTATGCGCATGGTCTGGATGAAAAAACACTCCACCTCTTACCGAGCTGAAATGTCATCCTGCTCTGCAAGGCCAACAATACGCAAGTTCAGCTCCGATGTGTGCCTCTCGTCCCCTCAAGAACTTCCAGTCTCAAAGGAGCGGGGTATGTGATGCTCTATGGTCTGTCTACTGCAAATCTTCCGTCTGGGAAGACATGTCTACTCTGTCCACATGCTCCTGGGCCGTGTACTGCGAATCTTCCATTTGGGTAGACATGTCTACTCTGTCCACATGAGGATGTGTTGGGCTGGTAGCTGACTCCCCCGAGGGGTACTGACGTCTGCACTGAAGCATCACTGGTCTGTACAGGCTTTGGTATGAAAACCTATAGCATCTGGATCTGTTGTGTCCCCTTTGATGGACACAGTCAGGGATGTGTCTATCTCCTCCCTCGCCATGCATAGCGCACATGTGGTCCCTGAGATTAGTCAGGAAATATTGGACCTGCAAGAAAGCCTTGATGCCAATTCCAAGAGGCTGTTGCGGCCCAAAGAGGGACTGAGGTAGCTCCAATGGGGTCCCCGAAATTGTTCGTAGGTGGCCAAGCAACTGTTCCCAAGAGCGTGAACTCGCTTGCCGCAGGACCTGCTGCTGGGTAAGCAGAGGCTCCTTGTACACTAGGTGGGCCTTCTTCCATGCCATCCTCATCCCAAATCACTTTGTTGGGTCCTATGCCTGTCATGGTGGGTAGTGCTCTAAAATCCCCCAAGGGTTGTGCTGTGAAGCCCTCCCCTAGTGTGCTCCTTCTGGGGTCTATCTCCTATGCTACCTACATCGCGTTGAACGATCCTCGATGCTAATCATTAGGGATGGTGGCGCTAAACGGGTTGCCCTAGGAACAGTACTTGGGAACTGGGAGGGAGGGAGGGGGAAACATCGAAATAAATATGCAAGAGCTACTGTGTCAAATGGTATTAAAGAGAACACT
>JAANSK020247066.1:0-13643 GCA_011763485.2 Isoetes engelmannii
CAGAATTCATTATCCTTGTCCTGGAAAAATAGTGATAAAGATGTTACTTTACTTCATTTACAACAGAGCTGATTTATAACATACCATTAGCAATTAACATACGCCTTTTTGATAATAAGTTGAAAGGTTTTAGTGTGTGAAACAAGATTGGCTTATGAGAAAAAGGAATAACAACTTTATTAGAAACTACCATAAGTTACACGAACATTTCAAGCCAAAACCGTTAGTGGCTCATTTTTTACATTACTGATTAATCCAGATACTTAAACATAGATATAAAACATAGTTCAATAGAGCACTACAGGAAGGACTCCCACCACAGTGGACTTGTAGCACAGTTGTACCTATATACAAGGCCAACGACCCAAATTGTCCAGCTAATTACCGCACTATAATGGTCAGCCCGTTCTTTGTGAAACTTCTGGCTACCATTATTGAGCAGCACATAACCATGTGGGCGGAGAGCTCAGAGGTCTGTGCTCTTACCCAGGCAGGCTTCCGCCCTGGGCATTCCACCATTGATCATTTATTCATCTTGCGCGCCATCATCGAGGACAGCAGGAACCGTCGGCAGGACCTTTACTACTGTTTCGTCGACTTCGCTAAAGCCTTTGACACGGTGCCCCGCGACAAGTTGTGGAGCAGATTGCAGAAGCTCGACACACCCCTAGACTCTATTACCATATTCTTTGGAAGCCCAATCCCTTGGTAGGGAGTCCTTGTGGTATGCATTCTTCATGTGACATACTTTTCTTAGCATGCAACAAATTGACCAAAACTACATGGGACCATGTATCACAACTTTCCTTTCACACTCCTCTGAATTAAATGCCCATATTCTAAGTTTGGTAAAGATGAAATGCTATTATAATACGGCAATATGCCACATTTTAATCATTTTATTTTTGCTAATGAGGATTTTGCTGTAAATTTCAAATATGACATCGTATAATAAAACGAAATTCACAGATCTCATTTAGGGTTTCTCTTCTAGGGTTTTTACAGATGCTGCAGTATAGTTGCCCATGCCATAGCATTGCATATCATAGGTATTTCGGCCAGCGGAATTTACTGCATGCGTTAATCTATTTCGCATTTTGTACTGCTTCACAATTCGACAGACGTCTCTTGATGTGATGGGATATTTGCAAAATTCATTCTTGTTGTGGATGGAATTCTCTTCTGCCTTCAACAAAAACACGGACCAATCAATCATGCCGCCACTTACCTGGTAGCAATCCGACAATTGTGCGCGTGGCCTCGCTCTGTGGATCTTGGGGCTACTTTTACTATTTCAAGATGCCAGAGAAGGTGTACGATCGCTGTAAGTACCCTTGTGTAGAATCCTTGCTCTTATATAATAACATAGTTACGCTTGCATGTTTGTTAGTGGTGAGATTCTTTCATTGCTTTGGAGATGCAAATCAGGTTTTGTGAAGTAATGTACGCTTCATATGCTTCACAAAAGAGCACTTTCTTCTTATTTCACAATGGTATCTTTCTAGTGAAAAAAAGGTAGACCTTGTCCTTATTTGTTCCTTTTTGTTGTATTGCCTTTTTCATGCAAGAATGGTTCATATTTTTTTATCATATTACGCAGAAACATATAGGGCACAAACTTGCTTCAATTCTGTGCAGAGCATTAGAATCATTTATTCATGCCACGATGCTTCTAAATATATATTCTGGAACAGTTTTCATCCAACGCAGAGCACTAACAGCATGCTTGGAGACTTACTATACCAACAAATCTCGCATCAGATGAACATCACTGCCTTTGCCTGATATTTCACAGCCATACTTTGGATGGCATTTTGTACTGAATGGTGTTATATTTCTTACAATTTAAAATATATATCGATTTGCCTCACAAAGATTTTGGGATAGATTGTCAAACAAATAACAAAAAATAGACTAATTTTTTCATGACAAAAATATTTATAGCTACAAAGAAACCACATCAATTGCATATATCTAACAGTCATAACATGGTATGTTATTTGAAACATGGTAATTTCTTAAACAGGGTATTATCTTACAAATGATCACAAGGTATTCTCTAAAATAGGGTATTATACATGGTATGAATTTACACTATTGAATAGAGGTTGTGACACCAATGTAATAGGGTATTATCTTATAAATTTGAAAAAAAGGGATTGTATCCAAATACCCCGATTCTAAAAGTCCATTATATCCCCGTTGTTCTATAGAAAAGGAGATTCTATAGGCACGGAGCTATTTATCAGGGTATTGGAGCATTTTTTCGTTGTGCAAATTTATTTCTCTTATAAAAAACCTAAAAAACCCTAGCTATTTACCAGGGTATTGGAGCATTTTTTTCGTTGTGATAGTAGTATTTCCATCACAAATTTGTTTCTCTTATAAAATCCTTAAACCCAAACCCTAGCTCCGTCTCCATGGCAGAAGGGAAGAACCTGGGCGTGGCCGAGTACGTGCCAGTTCCACACAAGAAGCTGCCAAAATCGAGGAACCCATTGACTTCTGATTCTAAGTTTTGGAGACAATTTAAGAAGGTGATAGCTGAGAAGCAAATTTCGGCGGTCACATGCATTCATTTCTGCCCCACTCCTCCTTACGATTTTGCTGTTACCTCTTCGACTCGGGTAATTTTCTTTACTGCTGCTTCTTGGATTTGACTAGGGTTTTCATTGTTTGAATTGCCCACAAGTAAGACTTTCCAATTTATCTAGTTTCTTAGAGAATGCAACGAATTTTAGTGTCTTAATTGACATATCCTTAGTTGAAATCCATTTTTATCTAGTTTCTTAGAGAATGCAACGAATTTTAGTGTCTTAATTGACATATCCTTAGGTTAAATTCATTACCATCTATAAAGTTCATGAAATATTATGCAAAGTCTATAGAAACATTCATTTATTGAAGCCTGTGAAGGATATGAGACTTTGATTTGTTTTCAGGTGGTTATTCATGATGGCAAGACGTGTGCTGTAAAGAAAACTATTTCAAAGTTCACTGATGTGGTATGTCTTTCTAGTTCTTGTCCCAGTTTTGTGTTCTTTATATCCGTTCCTATCAATTAGAGGCTGGGAGAATGATATGAAAATGCAAATACTCTGCCTATGGTAATTGACAATATTCATAGATATGTGTGTATCGTTCACATTAAATATGGATTATAAACGTTTCTGGCTGCATATGCCATTTTGATAGCTCAATCTTTACACTGTAATATCTTTCCTTGCTCCATTAGTTATTAGCTTACATTCATGTGTACGTACCATTTATTGTAGGCATACTCAGGCCATTTCCGATCAGATGGCCAGCTGCTAGTTGCTGGAGGAGAATCTGGACGGGTCCAGGTAACCTGACCAAAATCTAGTTTTTCCATTTCAATTTTGATGCCAAAGAGATACATATCAAATGGGTATTGTCTTACAGGTTTTTGATGCTGCTGGAAATACAATTCTGCGACAGCTCAAGGGTCATTCTAGGTACATCTATGCTCTAAACATAGAACATAGAGCTTGAATTGAACATGTTGATTTTCAATAGGGATATCATGTGGTCTTGCATGAACGTTAATAATTGCACCCAACAAGTAATCCTATGGAATCTATAACCAATATAACATTGATCAAGCTAGGAGTAAAACTGGTTGTTGAAAGTTACGTGGGATCCATGTCTTGAAGTTACGTGGATCCATCTGACTAATTGACTAGTCAAAGGGGATCCATCTGTTTTAAAGCGGCTATTATCGCGGAAAAAAGTGGGAGTGAAGGTAGATGGGAACATGTGGTATGTGAGAATATGGAGCACCCATGTTCTATTACGATATCCAGTATTTGAAGGTTTGTGCAATTGCCACAACATTGAAGAATTTGAAACATCAGAAGGATGTTCACACATCTCCGACATCAAAAGGAAGGGAAAATGATATTTGAAACATTTATAATATGGGAAATGGCAATTAAATTTTCTTATTGTATAAATGAGTTAGTAATCAAGGTTTTGTGCAACTGGTATGCTAGACACTTTATATTCTTCATTCCTCTTTCTGAATTTGGTTGATAGAGCTGTGCACTGGGTGCAATACTCGGAGTTTGATAAAACGCATGTGCTGTCAGCAAGTGATGACAAGACGGTTAGGTGGTGGGATGTTGCTGGACAGGTTAGCCCATCCCTGTTACCTGGCGAAAATCATTTTTTGTTTTTGTTTTATAATGTCATGTTATTTAAATTCTATAGCCAGCTCTTTATATAATTTATCTCCTAATGTCTTGTGATTGTTGGTGCACATTTAGCATGCATTCATTCTCTACGTAGACCATTTAAGTGGCACTATATTTCTCATATCCATGCCCTGCAGTACTTGCCTTCCCAATCTTGTAAGACTAAGTTTTTAGTTGGTTTTCCTTTCTGTGTTTGGGTTTTCTGAGTATTTTCTAGTGCGAGGAAAAACTAAAGCAATTGCACCTACACCTATGATGTAGCATATGAATCATGAAGAAGAGGCCCGCAATTCAAAAATCATAATGATACAAGAAAGATTTAGCATGGCTGATGACAGGCATAATTAAACAATTCCAAAAAGGAGCAACAAAAATTGAGATTCATTACGAGGAAGCATTAGTAATAAATACTGTATTGGTTAAGCCTTTGTGCCGCTTCATTTTACCAATTTACCGTTTCTAGTGTTGCTTCTCCAAAAAATGACATTTTTTATGCTTTGAGCATCTTTGGGATGTTTTCACTGTTTCTGCTGTTGCTTCTTGAAAGAGATGGCATTTTTATGCTTTGAGCAGCTTTAGAATGTATTTCCTTATAAATTTTGGAAACTAGAATGGTGCTAATTCGTACTCAGTTCTAGAAAATAACCATGAATTTGCAGAAGTTTAAGGATTATAATAACTGTTTCAAGTGGCGTTTCTTGAAAGAATTGACTTTTTATATCCTTTGATGGCTTTGTAGAATGCATATCCATGTTTTCAGTGTTTGGCATTAAGCTGCAGGAAGCCTTATGATGAGTTTGCGAGAGTATTGTCAAGTTGTATTTACAGTTCTAGAAGAAAACCATGAATTTGGAGGTTGAGTTGCAGAAGTTTGTGGAGCATGCTAATTATGTAACCATGTGTTTTCAGGTTGAGTTGCAGAAGTTTGAAGAGCATGCTGATTATGTGCGCTGTGGGGCCCCAAATCCTTCAAGTACACATATATGGTGCCATAGTTTTGTACACGCTTCACATTGTAGGTGCTAATGTTTCTGACTTGAGAGTTATTTTTCTTTGGTGCTGGCAATATAACAGGGCAACTGGTTCCTATGACCATACTGTAAGACTCTGGGATACAAGAACCTCCAAGTCTGTTGGTTGTTTTGAGGTAGCACACTGATATTTCTTGCTTATTAACTATGCTTTAATAACATATTGCCATTGGGGAATCCAGCATGGAAAACCTGTTGAAGATGTGGTCTTCTTTCCCTCTGGGGGGCTTTTAGCAACAGCTGGTAATTCTTCCCCATTCGTCCTTCTCCATTGGTCTTTTCCTTACTATTCCTGGTTGAATATCTTAAGCAGGGAATCAATCATAGCATTGTCAGTGCAAACACCATTTTGAAATGAAATAGGATAATAGTTTAAAAATCCTCGGCTAGTATAATGGGACTCTAATAGAAGCTAATGATATTGGTTCTTGTGGGACTAATTCAGGTGGCAATTTTGTAAAGATCTGGGATGTTGTCGGGGGTGGAAAACTCATAAATGTGTTAGGAAACCACCAAAAGACAGTTACAAGCCTAGCTATAGCACTGTCCAGAAAGACAGGATCCAATGAGGCATCACCACGGCTTCTCACATCGTCGCTTGATGGTCTTCTTAAAGTGTTTGACATTGATGACTTTAAGGTAATTAGGTTCTTACATATAGCATGTATTTATTTGATAAATTATACTCTAAAATATTTTGCCATCTAATAATCAGGTCAATCATGTTGCAAGGTACCCTGCACCTATCCTTTCAATGGGGGTATCTGCAAACTGTACGACATTGGCTGTTGGTATGTCATCTTTTTTACTTTCAGTACGACAGCGGAAGATCCAGCCAGAAGAAACCCAGGATGCATTACTTCAACAATCAGAGCAAATTATGTTAGGACATGAGCAAGAGACCTTGCGTCCAAGTGCCCGCCGATATTTTTCCCGTGGGCAGTCAGAGAAAGCCTCTGTAATTGTCCTTTAAAACCACACAAATTATCTACTTGGAATTTCTTATCGTCACAACGAAATAATATGTAGAAGTACTTTAGGATGAAGATTATGTGGTTCCTGGAAGGAAGGCTCCCCGCATGGGCGAGTATGATCGGTTGCTACGTCAATTCCGATACAAGGACTCCCTTGTTGCTGCTTTGAGGACTCTGGACCCAACGGTTTGGCCAAACCAGGAATATGTTTTTTTTTCTTTCTATTTGGTAAATTTTATTTGCTTACCATAAATTTGCTGGCTGTCTGATCAGATCATCTTGGCAGTAATGGAGGAACTCGTGGCCCGTGCTGGCTTGTTGTCAACATTTTCCAAGTTGGACCTTACAGAACTTGAGCTCCTAATTGGGTTTTTGCAAAAGTAAATTTTAATTCCACATATTTCTGTTTCAGAAATAGATTAATTGACTACAGAACTGTATAGCGCTTTGAGGTTCTTGGCATAATTTGTGTCTGCTCTTCTGGGGTTGTTTTATATGACAGGTACTCCACTTTACCACAGTATTCTAGGTTTCTTATTCCGATTTCAGAGAAAGTTCTAGAGAAATGTTCAAACAACTTGGGACTAACGCCCTCTCTCAGAGATAAGGTACATATTGCATATTTTAATTGATACTCTTGCATCTTGTCACTGATTGGTTTTCTGCTAGCAGATCTTAACATTCAGAGAGAAGGTGTTGACAGAAGTGCGCTTGCAAGAATCTCTACAATCATTACATGGACTCATGCAAATTTTAATTCGGCATTGAGTTGCTTATCGAGTGGGTTATTAAAGTACCTACAATGTTTTTTTAACTGATTCGTTAATGGGAATCAATTGATTCCCATTTAACCCCATCAATGTATCATGCATTACGAAATTGTATTATTTCTTAAACAGCATGCTTGATTGTGCGCTAAAAAGGCTACAAGAGAATATGTGAGGGAACTATTGTTTGAAAATGTAGTTAAAAGTATTGAAAATGATCTTTTGCATCAACTGTACAAGACATTTTTATAATATACAAAACATGCTCCAATACCTTGGAAAAAACCCCCAAGAATGCCTATAAAATCTTTTTTTTTTTTAAAACAATGGGGGGATAAAATGAATTTTTAGAATCGGGGTATTTGGCCATAATCCCCCCTTTTCTTATTTGTAAGATAATACTCTGTTACGCTAGTGTCACAATCCCCCATTCAAGATTTATAATTTATATACCCTGTTAAATGCTCATACCCCAATTTTTAATACCCTTATTTAGCCATAACCTCCCGTTCCCTCTTTTGTAAGATAATACCTTGTTATCCCCCTTTCCCTTTTTGTAAAATAATACTCTGTTACGCTGGTGTTTTTAATCTCCCATTCAAAAGTTGCAATCATACCCTATTGTCTTAATCCCACATTCAAAGATTGTAACTCCTTGTTATCTAAATACTTTTAATATTCTGATTGTTAATAATGAATACCCTATTTCTTATCAAACAAATAGATCAGATTTCTCATTTTAAAAACAGGTTGATCAATAAGAAATTGATCAAAGTTGATCAGTAACAAATTCATCAAAAATCTAAAAGCATACATGACCAATTTTAGACAAAGTATGGATCTTCTTGCAGCTGTTAAGCTTCATAACTCTTTCTGGTGTCCTCCCTAGCTGCATATTGGCCCTTCCATGTCATTAAAAGCGAGACAGATTCGGATCCCTAGTCTTTTAAAACAGCTAATGAATTTGCAGCCCAATGTATTACACTTGTCGATGACAATTTCAAGGAGCAAGGAGTAACTTTATAAACTCAGCTGCTATATGTTCTTGGTTGCCTTCAAGCTTGTAAACTTCAAACAACCAAAAAAATATTTAACTGTTAGATTTTTTATCCAGCAGCTGGATTGAACTCACGGGCACTTCAATGACATAAAAAATCAGCTCTTTCTAATCTCTTGAGCTCATATGAAGCATGCTTCGCTTATCAAGCTTGAGCAATGTTCTTCCCTCTCAAAAGGAGTGTTAAGGCTATCCTCCATGTTGTTGAATTGCAATCATCTTGCTGCAGGGATAATGTAAACAAAGTAATCTAGACAGTTAATGCAGCAGACTTACCAATGTAAAGAATTCTTAGATACAACTTTGGGATAGTTGCAAGCTTCTTTTATATTAAATACAACTACAACATGCTCTACCTGCACGATGGAGAGGGTCATCACAAACCATGTCAACCATTAGTAGTATTTGTCATTGCAGCAATAGTGCATAGTACTTACATTTGGACGGAGGAGAAAATTGCTGCGGTCCACCTTCAATTTGTACTCTACATCTGCAAGGTACAAAAAAAGGCATGATAGAGTCTGTAGAATTGTCTGTCGTTGTTCAGCCTTGCGGCCAGGTGCTTTTTAAATTTCGTTAATTTCAACCAGAACACAAAGTTCCACTTATACACGCTCTTATACTTGTAACCATCATCACTACCAGGTACCATAGTGACTACAAGTCCAAATGTAACCTCATCAGGAAGCATTCCTTCCAGCTGCCTTTGGTGGAATAGTTGGCAAAAGGGCTCGCTTTATTGATGAAAAAA
This sequence comes from Isoetes engelmannii, assembly GCA_011763485.2. Classification (NCBI taxonomy): domain Eukaryota; kingdom Viridiplantae; phylum Streptophyta; class Lycopodiopsida; order Isoetales; family Isoetaceae; genus Isoetes; species Isoetes engelmannii. The sequence goes on from JAANSK020247066.1 coordinate 8,795, forward strand.
ATGCATTAGGGTTTGACAACATGGTCGTTAAACAAGTAGTCGTGCCAATTCATTGTGTGGAAGGCAGGAGGTATAAGTGGCTCCCATGTTCATTCATACTCCTCGACTTCAAGGCATCAACATTAGCTAACAAACAATGTTTAAAAAATGCCGTAGATAACACTCTTCAATTATATGTCATCCTCAAATACGTCTATGGTTGGAACAAGAAACGAGTCGTACAAAATCAATGTCCATAGCTCATGTTAAACGGTGCAAAACAAAAGGCAATACCATAATGTTAAGCTGCTCAAATGAAACAATGAAACATGTAGATCTAAACAAGAACATGGCACTACTACAAGGACATGGCTCAATTCTAGAGTCTACTTTAAGAAAAAAAAATAAAAAAAAATAAAATCATCTCAACTGTACTTTATCATGTGCTTAAGCTTTTCTAGAAAGGAAGTATGCTTCTGTATGCAGTGTTCTACCCTAGGCTGAAACAACAAATTCAATGGATGCGTTATTGTCTTGCACATGTTAAGTGGTGACCAAATTGCCGCCCCAAACTTTAATTAGTGAAACTATGCTTTTCTCAATTTTTCGCTCGTGTAATAAATGGAACAACTTAGAATTGCTTGTTCCAATCTATTCCTTTTTACAAGCGTAAACCACCTCTTTTAAACGAAGTACGAACTCCACCTAAGTTCCTTTTTTCTTGAAAATACTCCAATTCATTCTCAAATTCCCTTTTGAACCAATCCCCTTTTCTTGAAAATACCCCAATCCATTCGCAAATTCCCTATTGACCCTATGCCCCTTTCTTGAAAATACCCCAATCCATTTGCAAAGTCCCTTTTTACCCAATTCCACTTTCTTGAAAATAACCCGATCCATTTGCAAATTCCTTTTTGACCCAATCCCCCTTTCTTGAAAATACCCCGATGTGCATTTGCAACCCTCTATTTCTACTAATTCCCCCCATCGGATATACCTTTTTTATTCAAGAATGCCCCATTTCTACTAATTTCCCCTGTACAACATACCCCTTTTGTACAAGAATTCCCTGTTGCAAAGAAAATAACCCATTGCTCTTGAGTCCCCCGGTTCCTCAATGGGGGATTTTCCGGGGGATATGAGCACCTTTCTCGTTGTGTAATACATGGTCAACGGAACACCTATTTTCTTATTCAAAAGCAAAGATGGCGATTCCATGATTTTTTGTAAATACAATAGAGGATTTGTTCAACCTCTATTTTATAGATTAACTACTGAAGATCTAGCATACAGTCTGCAATACAACTTGAAATAGTGAGTTGCAATAGTAAAGTTATTGCCTTAGGTTCTTTTGGTCATGATGAAAATTCAAAGGTAGATTTAACTAACAGTGTGAGTATGTTCAATATTTTCATTTTGTAGTTGGGGGCGTACATGTGGCAGTGGTTCAGCATATGATATTGTGTATGTATAGTATTCAAATTCATAGATTATCCGGGTTTTGAGCAGTTTCTCGGCATTCAGTGGTTCGGGCTCCTGAGACCAGGTTTTGTCTGCATGTATTCTGGAGCAAGGTCTGGTTTTAGAAGGATGGCGGGCGCACATGCTCCTTGCAGACAGGTGCTCGTGCCATGCAGCAAATTAGCAGCCAAAATTTAGAAAACAAGCTGTGTGGGGATTTCGTCCAAGCCCAGGCAGGCAATGCAGAGCTCTATGGGCATTTCGACAGGGAGAGGCTACCGAGATTTGGATTGGGGTTCAGGTTGGAAGAAGAACCCTGACGTTGGCGATGGCAGGGTGTGATCTGAGACTGATTCTAGCAGTTGGATGATTTCGCAAGGCTCTACGGAAGATGCAAGGGCCTTTAGCTTGTTCTGCACCGGCTATGGTGCAGCTTCATGTGTGATTCCGGCAGCAAGTCTGCACGAGCAGCCTGTTCCTGCGCAGCATTCAGACAAACCATTTGGGAGGTCTTGTGTGAATTGGAATGCAAGAACTAAAAGTGGAAGAGTGGTTTGCAATAGAAAGAGTGTTTATTCCATGTGGTCCCCAGAGTTGATGTACAACCATCTGTGTATTGGCCTCTGAATCAAGCGAAGCCAATCAGGGCAAATCCAGACCAACACCCCAATTTATCTTCCCAAGTTCGAGCAAGGCATTTAGGGTGAGTCGACCCAGATTCGGCACGATGGCTGCATTTTGGCCGAAGGGATGCAGGCAGAACTCCGGCAGCCCAATTCCGGGGTTTCACAGCCTTTGTCATGGTCATGTCAACTGTCTTCGTTTTTCTTTCTTAGTTTTTTTTATGTCTTTCAACCATAGGGCCAATCGAGACCATTGCCTCCAGCATGCATTTTTTATCTCAAAATTCTAGTGGCCTTTGATTAGGCATCAAATATGGAATATCCACCAAATCAATGCTCCAAAATAAAAGTTAAAGACAAGACCCATAGCATTTTTACATAAATTATTGGCCTAGTGATTTGGAATTAAAGCAAGAGCATGTTTACAGAAATTATTGGCCTAGTGATTTGGAATTAAAACAGGTGAATGCATAGAACACTAAAAATATTTAGGCATGTTTTATGGTAGGTCATGTACCTAAAGTAGAAAGTCACACTTACATATTTGAAATTGACATTAGAAAATGGATGTTCATAGAAATAGAGTGATTGTTGGCTGGCTGTCAGGATTCGAATTGATAAGAGCTGAGATCCGATGGTAAATGATTTATTCAGCTGAGGTAGGGCATAAGCACAAGTGTGTACTTTTGGAACGTGCCAAAGTACCTACACTAGGTATTTCAGAATTGGGTACTGTTTCTTTGTTCTTTTCATCAAAACTAATTCAAAAGTTCAAAATAGAAGTAAACTAGTAGTAAGGCAGGCTTGGGGGAAAGGTTGGGTGGGAGGTTTGGCAGGTGGTAGCCATTTGGTGATGCAGATTGTCTCATAGCCTCATAAGGTGATTTTCTGGTCTACAAATATACATGCATTGTAAACTTGTGTGTAAGCTTTTATCAAAAAGTGTGTTGATGCCCTCCTTTATGTACTTTTTGTCCCTTTGACTTTAGATAGTCACGTTAGCTTCTTTAATAAGTCTTCTTGTTATTTACTTTCGTCGCATCCATGACCACATCAATAGGATTGATGTCCCCTTTAAAATTAGTACATGGAATCAAGGTTTTCATATGAAGACTTACCCAGGTCACTCTTTTCCCATTAGATGAAGATCCAGGGTTGCCCTTAAGGGGCTATTTATAGCCAAATGGCTATATTTTGAATATTTTCGAAAATGAAATACTAAAGCTGAATAGGTTACTGTTGGAAAAAACAATATTCTTTCGCCAAATTTTGACACTTCCTCCTCCCCCCTTACTTAAATTAGCCGTACATTCTTAAGCTCATATCTAGAGATTCACCTCCAATTCTATCTGAGTGTTTAGGATCATAAATTAGCATGTTATCACCTTGTAGATCAAGTATTTCTTTGCTAGCTCTAATGGCCGATAACAGAATATTCAAACTATTGTCGACAATTACTCAATTATAGCTAGATATGAGAGGTCTCTTTGGGATATCAAATCCCTTTCAGTTGTATGTAAGTTGATGTATAATTAGTATTTTCCAATTACCATAATAACATTGGCAGATTCGCCTTAGTTTCTGCAAAACAGTTGAAGTTAAAAAAAAAGTAATCACCAACATAACTCGTACATGAAGCTTATGAATCGCCTGACCTTCTAAATTATGCCTATGCAAATATGTCCTTAAGGGCAACCCTGATCGTCCTCTGCCAAAAAATCCCCAAGCTTTCTATGAAGAGGTGCAATGTTCCCTACCGCTTTGGGCAGACAGCGCCACGAAGAAAAAGAAGAGTAGCAAGTGCTTCTAGCCCGGCAGTCTCTAGCACTGCACAGCTCTCAATGCAATAACCCGGTGGAAAACCCCTCTCAAAGGGATTTTTTTTTTCTGAGTGGCTGTGGCCAATAGCACCCAAACTTTGGCCATCCATAGCTAGCTCCGGAGGCCAAGAATTGGCCAAGAAGCACCTTCTACCATGGCCGATTGGACCTACAATCTGCGGGAGTAACTTCGTCTAGAAATACTATCTCTATGTCCACCTGCGCATCCGTGATACCTGTCGAGATGCTGTCGGGGTTTGCCATAGCCATGGACGGGAGAAGGGGGAAGCTAATTTCTAATGATTTTCTAATTTTTCTAACCGTCGATCTGAAATTAGAGAGATCTGACGAATAGAATTAAATTTAGCTGATGTCTAAGGCCACGTGGATAGGCTAGAATTTGAGGAAAAGGTGCATCTCGGTTCAGGCAACTCTGCTAAAAAAAAAAAAAAAAAAAAAAAAAAAAATTTGGCAGGATTGGACAAACCCTAGATTCATATAAGCACTATCCAATCGACAAAAACAGAGCAGAATTTTGAAAAACATTATCTCCTCTTTGGCCATCCTGAGGGCCTCCAAAACCCTCCATCTTTTCTCCAATGAAGAGTTCACCCTCGGCAATTCTTGGAACATGGCAGACAATAAGGAAAAAGGAAAAGCAACAACAGTCGTGGGAGATGAAGATGAGGAAGGGATGGAGGCGCAAACCAGGAAAAGAAGTCTTCGCCCGAGAAATTTAAATGTGCCATGGAATAAGGCCCTTGAAGAAGCAGGATCGTGGTGTATCTGTGGTGATGACTACTTGTGCCTAGATAGGGCTGGTATCATGCGTAATGTGTGGGAGAGTTCACTGTCTCTTCTGTAACCGACTCCATCATAGTTAGTTGAGCTGCGGCCAAACTCCATGCAAAAGGTACATCTTTATGTGTAAGACGTGTCAAGGGAAGGACTATCACCGAGTAATCC